>BMAW01010561.1:203393-221550 GCA_019974015.1 Nephila pilipes
TTCATCCCTTTATATACAAGACTTTCAGGTACAAGTAAACATAATATAGGAATTCCATAGTTGTAACAGTCACAGAACAAATTCTGCCTAAAGTCTGTTTGTTTCATGATTAATGAGAGAGAGGCAATAACATGGTGATGAACACAGCGAATTTTCAACCATGACACCCGAAGCGAAAAAGGCAAAAGCAGGATTCATTTTTGTACATATCAGCAGCACAGTGTCGGTCCACACAATCAAAGTGAAAATAAAATTATATGATGTTTTAGAATTAAGTAAAACAAGTAGAGGCGAATATAATAGTAGACAAATAAATATAAGTCGCACATAATCATGCCATGAAGGAATGAATAGAATTACTTTTCTCCTGACATAAATTACTACACGCCTTCGCTCGATAGAGATCCAACGCTCGATAGAGTTCGCAAGATCCAACGCTCGATAGAGTTCGCAAGATCCAACGATAGAACTTATAAAACTGATTGTGGTGTTTATTTTGTTATGCAAATATCTGCTTCAATTCTGTTACTCAATTCATAATCATCAAAGGTTCATTTACTGTAATTGAAATTTTTTTTTCTTTCTGAAGATTAAACAAGGGGTAATTATTATAGCCTCAGTTGTTCTATATCCCATAAAATCAAATAATAAATCATCAAGTATGGAAATTGGCCGTTTAGAGACAGTAGCATCTCTATTGACAAAATCTGTATTTTTGAATTTTCGATACCATAGTTTCAGTGTATCAAAATCTGAAGTGTATCTTATTGATCACATGCATTTTGATGATATATGGGTGCACTGATCCTACTTCATATATTGTAGTAGTTGGCAAAATAAATTGATTCGACAGCTCTATTTCACACTTCTACAGAAAAATAGAAATCATATATTTTCATAAAACATTTTACACAGCAATTTAGTGAGCAAAACTATCAGCGTTGAACGGAATAGCACTTTTCGTGCGCATGTAATTCAGACGTAAGAGATCTTTTCGATCAAATTGATATTTACATGTGTCTGATATTTACAAACTGACCACATTCCGTGATTACCACATTCGTCTTAGCATTGGAATATTTTCTTTTTTATATACTATACGAAAGCTCTGTTGTAATGTGCGGGAGATCTGGTTTACGAATTACCAAAAGCATGGGTCGTCGTTTACATATTTTATCATGAGGAATGCAGACGCAAATCTCTTTTGGATAGCTTCCTCTTGGTACGTCCCCTTTTTGTTATTAAAGTATAACATAAAGAAGAACATTGAATTGGTGTTTCCTCTATGATAAAAACGTTATATATTTATATTTGATTTATTATTTATTAACAATGATTTTAAAAGCAGCAACTAGCTTTGGGTGATGATCCTAGTAGTTTTAAGCTCAGTCAAGAGATAAAGGTGACATATTATCTGACACCCACTTTCGAAATTTTCACTTTACCTCAATGTGAGTACCGATAGATTTACAATACAACAGCCATCTAAGCGTTATTGACACCAAGACAAGAGCTCTCAACTCGGGGGAACTAACACCGACTATGAGTTCTGAACCATGATTATTTTTATCCCTCGACCACTAAATGTTCCATAAAGAGGGTGTGATTTTAAGATATTCACACACCGTCTTCAGTCGCCTCTGATCAAGTGTTAATTGGACTCTCATCCAAGGAAATAAATCGTATAGTGTCTGTATATGGGAAAAGAGGAATTAGTGAGAGGAATTATTTCCTCCCGACAGAATGAGATTATGTACTGAAACAAAAACGAGTGAAAAACGAAAATATCAACAAATCCCATAAGATCCCTCTCAAAGTAAGTGAAAATGTTTCTTTTTATCTAAGTTGTGGTTCTCCATGATTAAGGATCAGTGAATTTAATTTGGTATGATACCTATTAAACTCTTTGAATTTATACATGAGAGTGTCTCAGAGGATCATTGTACGTTTAATGCTCAGAATTGTGAATCGAATTTTCATTAGGAAAGTACTTTTTCTCTCTCATCGTGATTACCGTGCATTATTCCTGTCATTACATTTAAATAAGAAGTTTACCAAGATTTAGCTAGACTCGCACATTCAGACATTCACACAGACACGTCGTAATCGCGAGTCATAGACAAAGCACTTATACAAATTTTTTAATCAATGAAACAAATCTAATTTAAGGTATCCTCCTACCTTTAAAACGCGATTTTCGATCAAAAAGTCGATATTTTTATTTACGATCTATTATTAAAGCCGAATTTCTTAGCTTTCTAGAAAAGTTTCAATTTTGTTTCTATCTTACATAAAACTTGAGTTATAAATATTTTAATAATAGTCCATGTAAAATTTTAGAACTGGAAGTAGCATTCTGCTATAGGAAATGGAATTTTATTGTTTGTTTTTTATTGATATTTTACGTAATATCGCCATCAAAATATCTTCCAACATGCAAGATGAATTGCCCTAGACCCAAAATGCAAATGAATCTTTTAATGGTGTAATATAATAACGAGTACCAAAAGAAGTTTTTGTTTGTTTGAAAACTGTAAACTTGAGTGCATATGATGTAGTTATACAATTTAACGAAGGACATCAAGGCTGCTTAAAAGTCTTAAATAAGTTGAACATTGAAAATTCGGGCTACTTCACTGTAAAGGGATACGAAAAGTTTGATTACAATCAAATCACTGATTTGAAGCGTTATACACCACATGTTTCATGTAAGCGTAGGAAAGTTTTAAAGGCCATCAGGAAGAAAATAATAACTTATTTAAGTAATACAGATAGTGAACTTTACAAATCAGGGGCCTCTTAATGTTAAATGTTTATTTAATTAGGTAAGATTCTGGGTTGAAATGTATTTTCAGCTTTTTCTCAAAATCAAGATTTTCATATTTTGTATCAATGCAAAACATCGTATTGAAAAAAGTTACGTATATAATGTTATGAGACTTTCATGGAATACTCTATGAAAGTGCATTCAGGACTTGAACTTCTCCTATTGCAATAAATTGGTTGCTTTGCATTTTATTGATGATAAAAGTCATAACTTATCACAAATTTGTACGTTTTTTCTGTATGTTAAAGTACGACTTACCATAAATATTTAATTTTCAGGGTTATAATTGTGAGAGAGGCACAAATCCTAAATTAGATTCAATTCATCATAATAAAATTTACAGAATTGATATATCTTTATTTACATTTCAGTTTTGGTGTTTTACACAAGTGCCATTTTATTGCTATTTTTATGTATTTTTTGAGCTGAGATATTAGAACAATTATAAATTTATGCAAATTTTACATTGTATTTTAAGTATTTAGCCATATCTTATATACAAATACTTAAAATACAATGTAATACCAATGCAAATTTTACATTGTACTTTAAGTATTTAGCCATATCTTATAGTAAAATGCATATATTTTTCAATTATATAAAAAAAATCTTCTTCGAAGGTAGGCGGATACCTTAATAGATGAGACAATGCAACTATCACCCTTCTCCATGTAAGAATTGTTAACTTTAACTAGTTGTTTCAATAAACTAATTGAATGCATGAAATGATGGTCTTTTCATTTGAGTCATTTTTCTTAATCTTATTATTTTATATAATCAGTCTTCTTTTCACTATCTACTTTTCGATAAAATCATTTGTCCTAATTAATTTTTAAATTCAATAGTTTAAATAATTAATGAAATAAGAGAAGATTTTTGTATCACTAAGATATTAAGAGGTTTAAAAATTTCGTGGAACATATATGTGATCAAATTACATTGAAAATAGTGATTATTCGCTTTCTGCTCATATACCGTTACTCTGTACTCCCAACACTCGTAGTTCAAGTTTTACGAGTTATTTTTACATTTCACTTATAAATTAACAGATTTTCAAAATATTAAGCAATAATGTTTATATGTTACACATATTATAAGAAAATTATAAATTATCAACGAAATAAAATGAGATTTCGATATCGAGTCAAATATGTCTTCAAAATTGAGCACACATTAACTTTTTATAAATACGGCTAAGATATAACAGCTGTATTTTAACTAATCTAAGACGTTTATTCATATTATAGTTAGCATTCGTTATTGGATCTGATTTCGTAAGCTTTCAGTTCGAAATCTTAAATTTAGATCTTGTTTCTACAAAATAAATTTATAGATTAAAGCTATAAATTCAGTTTGATGACATATGATTTTAAACAATCTGATATTTTCATAACGCAGCATACTGCTGGATTCTCATTCGAAATGGTTTGTTTTTCTAGCGTAAATAAACCATTTGAAAAAGATTACTATACGGTAATATAATACTCAAGTTTTTCCCTAAACTCAAACTCAAAAAGTGAAAAATTTTCAATCATAATTTTTTTTTATTCGAATAATTATTTCGTATATTCAGTTTTTGTTAGATTGTCAAAGCCACTGACAGATAAAAACATTTATAGAATTTTACAAACCGTTGGGAAATTGAAAGAAAAAAACTAATTTTAGCATGCTTTATTGTAGATGAATTTTGGAGGCAATCACGCTATTCGGTTAATTTACGCATATATTTATTTTATTATAATATATCGATATTATAAAATGAACTCCATTTTGGCTTATTTATTTTGATTCTTATATGCATTTGAAAGTAACTTGGTATTGAGAGTGTGTTCTATTGAAGTATCCGGATAATTAAATTTCTCGTTGTATATATATATATATATATATATATATATAACGTGTAATGGGGTGCAATAAAATTACATAAGAAACACTTAAGTTAGTAATTCATTACTTGATAATAGCATTTATTCAAAATTAAATTAATAGTTAATATTATTGAAAAACTGACTATGAATGAGAATTCAATGTAATGAGAACAATAGAAGTTATAAAAAATAAACTATTACTTGAAAAGAAAAAATAATTAAGTAAATAAAAAGGAAAAGGGAATTAAGTAATTTCACATGTTGTTTATGGATTAGGCAAACATTCAGGGTTTAACGAATTTTAAAAGATCCATACCTTCCTACTGAGCAATTTACTTTTTGGCAAATAGGTTACAAAACCCCATTAAATTCAAAGATAAAAATTCTAAAAAAAGGAATAAAACCCCAAAATTAAATAGAAGGAATAATATCAAAGTAATTAATATATCGATTTTAGTTAACTTAAATCTTCATTAAAATTTAGATTTACATCTTCTAAGAACAAGAAACATAAATGGAATTACAGTTTTTAATTACTTCATTCAGTTGTTCTCAACGATATTTGTTCTCTCAAAATGACGTTGTATATATTTTATTTGTCACTAATTCTGCTTGATATATTGTGTGTTTTGAATCTCAAGCCCAAAAAATTCAATCACTATAGAAAACATCAAAACAAGCAGTTTTCACTTTTCAATGCATTTGCAGAGAACAATGTGGTGAGCTGTCAGACGGCACTATACTGGAAAACATAAAACGCGAGTTTTTTCGCACATCGTCATTTCTACAGTGAATACCTTTATTTCTACCGTGGTTTACCGAAACGTAGAAGGAATAATATTTTTTCCTGAAATTATAATCTGCTTAAGAATTTCATTTCTTTTTTTCTAATAAGTTTTCAAGAATAAGGTTTTCTTACATGTTTTTTAGTCCGGAATAATGCAAACAAGTATTATAATCAGGCATCTGAAAATTAAGTAAAAAGAACTAAAATACAGTTTTCAAATAATTGTAATCATTTTTCAAATATCTGTGAATAATTATTCCCCAATGTATAGAAATAAAGGGAAAAAATATTTTACAGAAGTGCTTAAACTTTCACCTAAATTTTTGTTGGACAGAGCATTTTATGTTTCAATTTCAGAAACATTGTCGTTGTTTCTTCTTTTTTCTAGCCGCATTGTATAATAAATGACTAGATTAATCATTGATAATCTGTTAATTCTCTAATGCATGTGGCACAGAAAATGTCTTTATTTGTAGGTCCTTATATGGCAATGCATGTGCCTGTAAGTAGTAGCGTAAATAAATAATTTGGTGTTGAGGAATTAAGATAATTAATAAGTGATGCATTTTTGCTGAAAGTTGGTTATAATCTCAGTCTCTCTCTCTCTCTCTTTGCGAAAAAATTGTTATTTCTCAAGATGAAAGCTCGTCGAAAAATTTAATTTAGCCTGTTATAACGTTAGTTTTTATTGAAAAATGAAATCTTATGTTAAAAAATGTAAGTTTCACCGATCATTATGTAAATAACATTTGCACTGTAGCTAATTTTACTACTTATAATCTTTTTCTTATTGAACAATAAGTAAGAAATATATCCGTATTTAGAAAAAAAGCGTCCAAGTGTTTTATCTTCATTTTCATATGGCATATGATCTTCATATGGCTTTTTCAAAATAATTTGTTAGTTTCTTCAGTGTTCATTAAGAATTTTTACATGTTTAATAATTTTTATGCTTATTGAGAAGCATTAAAAAGAGAAGCAATACAATAATAGATTTTTTTCATCTCACTTAGAAAAGTTAGATTCATATGCATAGCAAATTTAAGTTGATTATTTTTTTATTGCAATATAATCGTACAAAATTATATTAAAATCTTAAGACATTTTGTTATTATATCACGAGAACTTATCCTTTTATTATGCTTTTTATTCGAGAAGTGAGGCGAAAATTTAAAGATGTCTATGTAGGACATCCGAAACAGGGATTTTGTATTATAATTCCTCAACATAAAATAGTATAATACTATAAATAATAACACTGGAGTTTCTTGTGGAATTAATTAATTTTTATTCATTGCTAAATTGTAACATTTTATTTAAGAATTTGAACATTATTAATATGCAACTATGTTACATAGTGTATTAGTAAAATTCATGATGATCTCTTTTCAAACTCTCCAATATCACATTTTCCTTCTTCATGGAAGGCTGTTATTAAATTTATGATACAATCCTGAAAAATAGAAATAATTTAAATTAATTTTAAAACTCGATATTTTTAAATGAGTGAACAGTTTTATAAAATAATGTATTTAAATATTATGATGAATCAAATGTTAATTAGAATTCAAGCCCTCTTTTATTTTAAGATTACAGGTGATAAATGTTTCATTATTCAGAAAGATATACTTGAAGACAGAAAAATAAAATACTTTTAAAAAACCGAATGCTGAGGTTATCTATCTTTATATTCAATTAACTTCTATATATCAAATAACATGAAAACTTTGCAACAAAGTTTAATATAAAATTTTGATGTTATTGATACAAAAACCTATTTCTTTTAAACTTGCCTTCATTGAATGGTTTTAACCTACACGTTTCTCTGATTTATTATAAGATTGCTCTAATCGGTTTTAATTATGACATTTTCTTTTTATGTAATCTAAAAATAGATAGATTCCCTTACCTTTTCATACATTTAATTAATTATTGAGCTGTGTAGCTATCTTATAAATTTTAATTAAATAGTATAAGTTTGAAACTCCAATTGAAGACCAATAACAGAAAGACAACACACTTTACGAATCTATCAAAGATCCTGATCAATCAAAAATGTGTAAGATCACTCTCTCAGTTTCGAATACTTCTTAACTAACGTAATTCTAATAAATGTTCGAATCATAAAGTTTTAGCTTACAAATTCGCGCAATCCTATTCAAACATTTCTCGATTATAGGTAATTCAACCCCTATTTTTCTGACAAGGAATCACACTTAACTAACTATTATAATATAAACTATTAATTATGATGATTTTTACTCCAACTTTCTCTTCTATCAGATTTTTGTCATGATATTTCTCCCTTCTTTATTTTAAGTCATTTTCTCACATATATCAAAAAATCTATTTAATTCATAATATTTTTATCTTTATATAATTTACCTAATTTTGCTTCTTTTGGTTGACAAAGAGTTTCAGTTGCATAAAATTCAAATTACAAATAGTCACCGTGAAAACCACGGTAAGAGAAGAGAAAAAAGCGAATCGCTTCCATTCACATTCTTATTGCTTTTAGACTCAGAAATATCAAATTAGCTAATTTGTCTTAAGAATTCAAACTAATTTAAATAATTTCTTTTTTTATTTCTGATAAAGCCGATTATCCATTTAATTTTTTAAATTAAAACTTAAAATGTAATAACTATGAAATTTGACAATTGTAAATTTTACTAATTTTTTGTTTTTTGGTCTGTAATCTTTATGATTAATTGTTTTTGATAATTTTAAATGAAATTTTCTTTTAATTTGAATAAATTTTGATTTAATATTCTAACATTTCTCCTTATTTTAATATTTTTTGATTATTTTTTAATTATTTTTTTTCTTGTTATTTTTAAAATAAACTCTTTTAAAGTTTTTAGTTAAAATTTTCATTTATATTTATTTATTACTTTAAATATTCCTTTTTTAAAGTTTTCCTCAATTTTTATTTTTTGTTTACATTTATATTTATTCTTTTATATACTACAGTTATTTTTTTAAAAAAGGAATTCTAAATTTGTACAACTTCCTTTTTTTAATTCATTTTTTAATCTTTAAATTACTTGAGAGAATCTGCGGTTTTCTTTTTGATTTATTTCTTTTCATGTTTGATGTACTCATCAAAAGACAGCATACATGTCAAACCTTTCAATAATAGTGAACTTAACTTTCTGTAAAAAAATTATTTGAACTTTTTTTTTGAAAAACCGCTTTTTTGTCAATTTTAAGAAAACGAAATTTATGCATTCTCTTCAATTACATTATATTAAAACGCAACACGTGTTCAATCTGTTTTCCCTCAAAACATATTTGCTTCAATTGATATTTTTGAAATAAATTTTACAAAGCAAAACCTACTTTCAAAGTATTATGACTGATTCCTTTATAACGAATGAAAACTATTTATTCCTTTATAACGACTATTTATAATGCATCTAATTTAAATTTTAGGTAAACGTTTCGTGCATGAATTCATTAGAGAAATCCTTGATACTTCCTTTTGTAAAGGAAAGCTTTCCTGATAAAATAATAAAGACCGGTTGTAACTTTGTTACTATTATTCTTTGCAGTAATAAGGAACCGAGGAACTTGTGTAATGAAATAAATTAGAGGGTACAGTGAAATTTCGAATAAAATGTGAACAAAGTAAAAAATTAACTTCCTGTAGATTATGCACGCATCTATTGTTTTCATCTATAACTGAGGTAATGGTCACGATCTCGCGGCCGGAGTAGTTTTCATCGAACTGTGGGCTCATGCACTGATGCCACTAAAATTTTGTCGTGTTGCAGGGCTACGTTAGGTTTCAAATCTAGTTCATCGAAGATGTTTTTACGGCTTTGGGGAATGGTTTTTATATCCGTGACAAAAACGTTGCCGTCATCGGAGGAAGTTGTTTCACCCAGTTACTCCAGCATATTCGAATTAACCATTTTCAAAATAACAGCGTCATGGACAACCCAGTTGAAAAGGAATTCCTAGTTTCCAGTTTTTAGGCGCATGTTATACATGTTGTTATTAATTGCAATTTGCTTAAAGAGCCTTCGCATTCTTTCCCCTTTACTAGGGAGGAAAGAGTTTTCGCCGACGACCAGTGAGGTTGACTTTTGAAAGCTTCTTGCTTTGTGTGTGGCGAAAGATTTTTGATTCTTGCGCCATTATACTTTAATTTCTTCAAGTTTCGTTCATTCCTTTTTACATTTCTTTCTTTGCCCTCAAGAAGTGAGGTTTCTAATATTTGTTATACTAGCATTTGGGTAAGACTATCTTTATTTCTTTTTTTTTTCGTAACGAATAGATCCAATTTGGATCTTTCGTATATTATGACTACAGATATGGCCGAACTGTTGACGCCTCCTATGGAGATAATGATAGGGACGGGAAATGAAAAATCCTACAAAAGAACCTTGAGTGATTAAGAACTTATAAAATGAACACAAAGCAAGAAAATATCCGAGATTAATATTCGACTGGAAAATATTCAGGGACAGACTCCCATTCCGAAGATTAATCCCCTAATATTACACATAGAAATTAAGAGTAAAACTTCAAATAATTCAAACATTCTGAGCATGTCCTTTACCAGAAATGGTAAAATTAAACTTTCTGCTGCAGACACTGTGTGTGCAGGACAAATTTTGTCAATAGAAAAAAAAATATCCAATATAATTTTTTTTGATAAAATAAGACGATTGGCTGATAAATTTTTTATATCTCATATATCAAACGGTAACTTTTCACCTATGCATCGTAATAGCCTTGAAACAATAAATCTGGAATTTAATGTTCTTAGATTCAGATCGAATTCTTTATAACCAGTTCGGATTATTCTTTGGATTGTTCTTACGGATTTGTGTTCTGCATACCAATGAACAATACATGTCTTCTCATACGGTGAGGCCATTATTCCATTCGTCGATACACAGAAAGAGCACGAACATCATGTATGAAATATACAAATTGTCATCAAAATCTAAGATGAAAACAGTAAATTTTATGCAATATTGCCAACGTATCACTAGTGAAGTTTTTCGAAATCCATTGTTCAAATCAAGGGAAATTTGTTACTGACATCCGGTATATTCTGGGAAATTCTGTCTGATGAATACAAAAAATGAAGCAATATCAATTACATTATTAGAAAAAACTTTCATCAGAAAAGGTAAAAAATCCAATTACTTTTTAATTCGATCACTGTAATCTTCCAAGAAAATTAATTAAATTAAAATTAATAAATCCTAAATATCCAATCACAGTAAATGAATGAGTTTTTTCCAGACAAAAAAATTAGTGTTATGATTAGATTACTATTTCATCAAAAGTATTTTTAATTAAATAATTTCTGTAAGTGATGTTAAATAATGAATTATAGATAAATATTTTAATAGTGAAAAGTGTTGATTCATTTCGTGCTTTCTGTATACCTGTTCATCTGTGACAAATGTTCTATTTAATGTACCCGTTCCAATTTTTGTTAACATCATATTTGGTGCAGTAATACAAAGTGATAAAACAGTAAATACATTCTGCTATAATAAGCTAATATCCCTTACAAAGCAAAAAGATATTTAAGCATTAGGACCGATCAATTTAATTTTTATAGTACTTTTTTTAAAATTTAAATTATTTAAGTGAATCTGCGGTTTTCTTTTTGCTTTATTTCTTTTCATGTTTGATGTACTCATCAAAAAACAGCCTACATGTCAAACCTTTCAATAATAGTGAACTTAACTTTCTGTAAAATAATTATTTGAACTTTTTTTTTGAAAAACCACTATTTTGTCAATTTTAAGAAAACGAAATTTATGCATTCTCTTCAATTACATTATATTAAAACGCAACACGTGTTCAATCTGTTTTCCCTCAAAACATATTTGCTTCAATTGATATTTTTGAAATAAATTTTACAAAGCAAAACCTACTTTCAAAGTATTATGACTGATTCCTTTATAACGAATGAAAGCCAACTATTTATAATGCATCTAATTTAAATTTTAGGTAAACGTTTCGTGCATGAATTCATTAGAGAAATCCTTGATACTCCCTTTTGTAAAGGAAAGCTTTCCTGATAAAATAATAAAGACCGGTTGTAACTTTGTTACTATTATTCTTTGCAGTAATAAGGAACCGAGGAACTTGTGTAATGAAATAAATTAGAGGGTACAGTGAAATTTCGAATAAAATGTGAACAAAGTAAAAAATTAACTTCCTGTAGATTATGCACGCATCTATTGTTTCCATCTATAACTGAGGTAATGGTCACGAACTCGCGGCCGGAGTAGTTTTCATCGAACTGTGGGCTCATGCACTGATGCCACTAAAAATTTGTCGTGTTGCAGGGCTACGTTAGGTTTCAAATCTAGTTCATCGAAGACGTTTTTACGGCTTTGGGGAATGATTTTTATATCCGTGACAAAAACGTTGCCGTCATCGGAGGAAGTTGTTTCACCCAGTTACTCCAGCATATTCGAATTAACTATTTTCAAAATCCAAAGAAACTTGTCCGTTGGGTCTTAACAGCGTCATGGACAACCCAGTTGAAAAGGAATTCCTAGTTTCCAGTTTTTAGGCGCATGTTATACATGTTGTTATTAATTGCAATTTGCTTAAAGAGCCTTCGCATTCTTTCCCCTTTACTAGGGAGGAAAGAGTTTTCACCGACGACCAGTGAGGTTGACTTTTGAAAGCTTCTTGCTTTGCGTGTGGCGAAAGATTTTTGATTCTTGCGCCATTATACTTTAATTTCTTCAAGTTTCGTTCATTCCTTTTTACATTTCTTTCTTTGCCCTCAAGAAGTGAGGTTTCTAATATTTGTTATACTAGCATTTGGGTAAGACTATCTTTATTTCTTTTTTTTTCGTAACGAATAGATCCAATTTGGATCTTTCGTATATTATGACTACAGATATGGCCGAACTGTTGACGCCTCCTATGGAGATAATGATAGGGACGGGAAATGAAAAATCCTACAAAAGAACCTTGAGTGATTAAGAACTTATAAAATGAACACAAAGCAAGAAAATATCCGAGATTAATATTCGACTGGAAAATATTCAGGGACAGACTCCCATTCCGAAGATTAATCCCCTAATATTACACATAGAAATTAAGAGTAAAACTTCAAATAATTCAAACATTCTAAACATGTCCTTTACCAGAAATGGTAAAATTAATCTTTCTACTGCAGACACTGTGTGTGCAGGACAAATTTTGTCAATAGAAAAAAAATATCCAATATAATTTTTTTCTGATAAAATAAGACGATTGGCTGATAAATTTTTTATATCTCATATATCAAACGGTAACTTTTCACCTATGCATCGTAATAGCCTTGAAACAATAAATCTGGAATTTAATGTTCTTAGATTCAGATCGAATTCTTTATAACCAGTTCGGATTATTCTTTGGATTGTTCTTACGGATTTGTGTTCTGCATACCAATGAACAATACATGTCTTCTCATACGGTGAGGCCATTATTCCATTCGTCGATACACAGAAAGAGCACGAACATCATGTGTGAAATATACAAATTGTCATCAAAATCTAAGATGAAAACAGTAAATTTTATGCAATATTTCCAACGTATCACTAGTGAAGTTTTTCGAAATCCATTGTTCAAATCAAAGGAAATTTGTTACTGACATCCGGTATATTCTGGGAAATTCTGTCTGATGAATACAAAAAATGAAGCAATGTCAATTACATTATTAGAAGAAACTTTCATCAGAAAAGGTAAAAAATCCAATTACTTTTTAATTCGATCACTGTAATCTTCCAAGAAAATTAATTAAATTAAAATTAATAAATCCTAAATATCCAATCACAGTAAATGAATGAGTTTTTTCCAGACAAAAAAATTAGTGTTATGATTAGATTACTATTTCATCAAAAGTATTTTTAATTAAATAATTTCTGTAAGTGATGTTAAATAATGAATTATTGTTAAATATTTTAATAGTGAAAAGTGTTGATTCATTTCGTGTTTTCTGTATACCTGTTCATCTGAGACAAATGTTCTATTTAATGTACCCGTTCCAATTTTTGTTAACATCATATTTGGTGCAGTAATACAAAATGATAAAACAGTAAATACATTCTGCTATAATAAGCTAATATCCCTTACAAAGCAAAAAGATATTTAAGCATTAGGACCGATCAATTTAATTTTTATAGTACTTTTTTTAAAATTTAAATTATTTAAGTGAATCTGCGGTTTTCTTTTTGCTTTATTTCTTTTCATGTTTGATGTACTCATCAAAAGACAGCATACATGTCAAACCTTTCAATAATAGTGAACTTAACTTTCTGTAAAATAATTATTTGAACTTTTTTTTGAAAACCGCTATTTTGTCAATTTAAGAAAACTAGAACGTTATGCATCTTCAATTACATTATATTAAACGCAACACGTTCAATCTGTTTTCCTCTAAAATATATTTGTTAATTGATATTTTTGAAATAAATTTTACAAAGTAAACCTACTTTCAAAGTATTATGACTTGATTCCTTTATAACGAATGAAAGCCAACTATTTATAATGTAGAATTAATTTAAATTTTAGGTAAACGTTTCTGTGCATGAATCTATTAGAGGAAACTTTGATACTCCTTTGTAAAGGAAAAGCTTTCCTGATAAAATAATAAACACAAATTTGTTACTATTATTCTTTGCAGTAATAAGGAACTGAGGAACTTGTGTAATGAAATAAATTAGAGGTATATGAAATTTCGAATAAAATGAACAGTAAAATTAACTTCCTGTAGAGATTATGCATCTATCTATTGTTTCCATCTATAACTGATAATGGTCACGAACTCAAGTGGCCGGTAGTTTTCATCGAACCGGCCCATGCACCACGCCATTAAAAATTTGTCGCTGTGGCCATGTTAGGTTTCAAATCTAGTTCATCGAAGACGTTTTTACGGCTTTGGGAATGATCATAACTGTGACAAAACGTTGCTGTCATCGGAGGAAGTTGTTTCACCAGTTACTCCAAAGCATATTCGAACAATTTCATTTCTTCAAAATCCAAAGAAACTTGTCCGTTGCGTCTTAACAGCGTCATGGACAACCCAGTTGAAAAAAAGTTCCTAGTTTCCAGTTTTTAAGCACATTTTGAACATGTTGTTGTTAACTGCAATTTGCGTTACAGAGCCTTTGCTTTCTTTCCCCTTTAATAGGGAGGAAAGTCTTTCTTTAGATTTTCTGAACGATATTTCGATAATATTTTTTTTCTAGCCGTTACTGTAATCGATACATATCCCTTGTTGTATTCAGTGGTGATTGAAACATTTCCATTCAGTTTTTCGTTACTCAAGTTCAAATAGTTGGTCTTTTTGATGCAGACGTGGTAGTTGTTTATATCACTAGTCACGATTTATGAGAAGGTGTCTTAGTTGGACAAACATAAGCTAGCTTGGGTCAGGAATATATTGAAACAGTACTTAATCTCCTATGCTGGTTAATAGATATGTATACGAATTCGCATTCAGCGTTATTTTCGACAATGTAGTGGGATATAGTCTTGATGCTACTAAAGGCATGACATATAGTAGATAGAGGTGATGTTCGTTAAATTCTGTAGAGGTTCCAAGTTCTCTTTTTGGCTTAATGTGAAAGTTAGAAGAGATATAATTTTTATGTAATTCAATTATACTATCTAAATGCATTTATGTAAACATTTTCTTTTTAGATGGTATCAGATTGCCAATTCAGGTGTCGTCTTTTTCATTTCACCGAGACTCAAAATTACGAGGGACATCACCTATAGCCCTCGTGTTGCTTCCAAGGTCGATGCTTATAATCAATCAATCAATTACTTTGATCAATTGCCTGAACAACGTCCTAGAATTCCGCATTTAATGTTATAAATATTTCTTCGGCTTCATTCATATTGAAGCAACCGTAATGTGAAGAGATGGGTAAATCAGTTTAACTTATTTGCTCTTGTAATCAAAATGTTCAAAAGTTTAACGCATATGATAATAAGCTTGATGAGCGTGATATGAGAGACTTCAGCTCAACTAGGGGTAGAATAAGCAAGAGAAATTCAAACTCATTTATATACAAGTAGAGAATACATAAGTTGCTGCACAGCTAAACACTTATTTCAAAATTAAATAGTAAATGTTGTGATACTAAAAATTGTGTGTATATTTTGGTAATCTGTAAGATAGAATTTGAGATATTTCTTTTATAAAAATTAGATATCGGTACCATTAAAACTCTTGTGACGTATTTTTTTTTCCAAAAAAAAAGAGATTTAAACTAGAAAATATTATTATTTTATGTTTAATTGCATTCAGATTCTTTAAATACATTAGCGATCACATTTTGTTGTATCATTTTAAACAAACTTGAAACACTCTTAGAAAACTGTTTGAAATTAAAAATTGCACTTTTTCTTCTCATTCATATACATATGTAAATAAGGAAAGAAATCTCTGTTTAAATCACACCTAGGTTTGAGGGTCATGGTAGGCCTAGAGGTCAAGGTGGTCGCAGTCAGCCTGGCGTTTCAGCCCAGTCGCGGTTCGATCCTGGCTGGCCATGGCCTACTGTTCAGCCCAAAGCCCTGCTGTGGCGGTGCGGATGTTAGAGAGGGGTGCCAGGTCAGGTGTCCCTGGGCCACTCTGACCGTGATTCAAAATTACGAAGTCCATCATCAATAGTTCTCGTGTTGCTTCTAGTGCGACATTAATAAAAACTAAACTAAAACTCAATTTGTATTTGAGAGATAGATAGCATAAAGAAATAATAATACTTAGGTGAATCAGTTAAAAACATTTCTTGGTCATTTCTCTATACTGTTCAGAAATCCTAAATTAATAAAACGGAAGTGAAAATAAAATAAATTGATAATATTTTATTTTAGTTATATTTTGGTGAATTTCCTCTTTTCATTCCTATTGAAATTCAGAAAATCTCTCAATTCATTTTTAACTCTTGAATTATAAATTAGATGTTCTTGTTTTTAAAATTATTTTTACTATGTATTTTGTTTACATAAACTAATCGAATATATTTTTCTAATTAAATTTTTTTTTGAATGCTTAAATTTTTACGTGTAAATATGAAATGAAAAAGAGGAAATAAATTCTCAAAATTGTAAGTAATAATTCACTTTAAAAATTAAATTTCTCTGATTTCATTGAACATCACAATTCATATCAGAATTTCAAAGAAACTTGTTTCATGAAAATTGCGACAAATGTTTTAAAAAGTTTCTAGTCATTACACAGAATTGGAATCACAAATGATCTGGTTGGGAAGATTAATTGAGAGGAAGTCATATGTTCTTTACCATATTACTAACTAAACGTTTCTTTTTCACTGAGGTTTTCCGTGAAAATAGCAGCTAACAACTCTTTCTCAAAATTTTATATGTTGATATGAAGCTCCAAGTAAGTGATAGTTACGCGATAATGTCTCCAATTTATTTTTGATGTCTCTATTCATTTGTGTCTTATATTTGACATCGATCATACAAGAGCGCTACTTCTTTCGAATCTCTATGAAAGTTTTAATAGAAATTGAGATCAGATTACTACTAGTTTTGTGCTATCGAACATGCACCTAAGAACGATTTATTGACGAATTCTAAGGCGCTACTGCAGCAGCCCTTGGAGAGACACAGGGAAGTTCAATCACATTTCCTATTTCAAACACACGCGCCACTAAAATTGGTTCAACTTCTTCAACAAAAGATTGTTAACATATCGAAGATGTTCTGGCTGAGATAAAACGCGTTTCAGGGACCCCGAAACGTAAACAGACGAAGTATTGTGATGGGGGAGACGTGATTTTCAAGTAAACTAAAAAAGGTCAGGAATTAATTACAACACATACGATTAGCACAGCAAAACATCATTTGGTAACGAAATTCCAAACCAAATTTGTGGACATTTATGGTGGTTCAAGTATTTTTCAATAATGTGATCAATTAAAAAACGATTGGGAATTAACTGTTAATGTGATCAGGATTAAGATGTACCATCATCGTGGAGTATGTGAAGAAAAAGATCTTATGGGAGCAAAGAACCAACTCTTACCCAAGATGGCAAACCAGTTAGTGCGTGCAAGTAACAGGCGAATGTGGCTCGAACTGCAGTCGACATTGTTTATGGACGAATATTACAGTGATGATACGACCCTTTCTCAGGCGGCACCCACAAATTATAATGTCCTCAGTTGAAGCAACATCGATGCTGATGGATCGGGAACTAGGATGGAGCACCAACCATACTTCATCTACGAAGAGATCGATGTCATCAGGAAAGACACCATCATCAAAAACGCATATCTCATATTATCTTTTGTTCAGGCAGAAGAAAGAGTCATTGACTTTAATACATCCTCTGTTCCTATGCCCTGCGAAACCACTAAACAAGAAACCAGCATAATGCAGTCAACATCAATTCCTCTGGATCACCACACCAGAGACGTCACCATCATGCATTTTGATTTCTGGGGCAGAAGCTCCTAGATCATACGGAGTAGGAAAATGGACAACGTCAATATTGGCTCTATCGGAGGAGGGACGATTTGGTTGTGCTTCATTTGGATGATAGACCATCACAGCTGTCTGATATCCAGAGAAGATATCGGTTAAGAAGTTCTCGACGAAGGACCTAGATCATTTGCATGGAAGACTAACGAGAGCAAATACGTAACTGAACGAAGTACATCA
>BMAW01010563.1:8952-51067 GCA_019974015.1 Nephila pilipes
TTTTTACAATTTGAGACGCCTTCCAACAATAGATGGCGCCATTTGTTCTTTTGGTTTAAAACGCAAGCACGAGAGGCGCAAGCTAGATGGAAGAGTGCGACCCACAGAGAAAGACGTGTGATCTGATTATTCTTTAATTGTATAATCAATAGTTCTATTTTGACTTAGTAAATACTATACAATAATATATGGTTTAATTAAATGTCATCTTCTAAAAATCCACTTTGTTATTGAATCCAGAAAACCCCTAGACATCTTTAAAACGAGCCATGTACCCCATTTCTGAAGTTAGGATTCTACAGAGTAAAAAAGTGGCCGGGATGGAAAAGTAACTCATCAATCAGAATTCAACGCACCTTGCCGTCTCACTGCAACATAACCATCCTGGTAATTTCTTTTTAAAAATAAATGCATGTTGCATTCCTGGAACAGTTTTGAGGAGGAGTTTATGGATTTAAAAAGTGCCTCCGGCACTTTCCAAGGAGTTCGAGGGAAGAAGTATTTCCTGTACTTGGAGTTCACGTTAATTGCATCCCGCATTCCTAAAATTGCTACTGAAAAGATTTAGTCATCGAAACACCATCCAGGTGAAAAGAAATCTATATTCTGCTTAGTGTAAAAAATCATCCCGATTTTTGAAGTTTTTTTTGGATACTCCGTAGTATTGTGATATGTGAAAAGAATTCTACATTCTACATAGTGAAAAAAAACCATCCCGATTTTTGAAGTGCCTATTTGGATACTTCGTAGTGTTGTAATATTCGATTTCAATTACAATCTAGTTATATTTTGTGATAAATTACAATTAAGTGTGCCTTTGAGAGACAGAAAACAGCCAAGAAATTCAACAGAATCTTGGGTATGATCGCGCAAGTGTAATCTCTCTATTGTGAAACTTTTTTTTTTTGAAAAAATGAATTTATTTTATAATTTATTGAGAAAAGTTTTTTTTTTTTTGAAAGCAAAATAGGTCTATGAATATATTTCATAATCTTTACGTGTCACTTATCCTAGTTTTCCTTTCAATTAATATTGGTGTTTTTCTTAAATACTTTCTATCATTTTATGCTGATCTGTTTTTTCTCTCCTTAAAACATTAAACAAGAATTAGTATTAGTTGTAAAGCTCAAGTACACGTAATTTTTCTTCTGCTTATGAAAACTTGTATGTTAATTTTTTTTTCTTTTGTTGATGCAGATATCTTTTTATCTTTCGAATTCTAAGAATATATGATCCTCTTAATTCATTTTGTATTTCTCATTAATCTTTAAGTGTATACATTTGTTCTGTAATATAATATGAGTTTTTTTTTTTCGATTTAGAATATATTTCGATTTTTTTCTGTTAAAAGAAATTATACGAGAAAATGATTTGTTTTATATATTGAAAACCAATATCAAGAATTGAAAAGTTTTTACTTTATTTTTCTTTTGAATGATTTCTTTTTTATTGAATGTTAAAACTCTTAGTACTCTAAATATTGCATATTATTTTTAAGTTTGTATGTATGTCTTGGTTGAAAACGTAAGTTATTGCGAATCTTGCATAAACATTTATTCTAACTTTCTGAGAATCAATTAAGCAAACCCAGCTAAACAATTTCTTTCAACTGAATTAAAAAAAATTACTTGATCATTTTTTTTAGAATAACTAATTGTTATAAAATATTTCAAACTTTATTCATACAAAATGTCTTATTTATTGAAAGGTAAGAAAGAGGAATTGCTTAACCTAGCAGCAGAATTAAGTTTAGAAGCAATAGCTGAAATGACTAAACCAATGTTGAAAAATTTGATTATAAATAGCACAGGGTACGATGAAGAAGACACCAAATTGATGTATGATAATATAATAGAAGAAAGGAAAGAAAAGGAAGAAGAGGGAAAAAAGAACTGGCAGAGAAGAGGAGACAAGAAGAACTGGAACTGGCAGAGAAGAGGAGACAAGATGAGGTAGAATTAGAGAAGTTAAGAATCGAGGCCCAGATTAAGTTGAGTCAAGGGACATTGGCGTTAAATACTCGTACACCGAGTAATGAATTGAATAAGTTACTGCATAAATTCGAAATGAAGGAAGATGTCTATATTTGATATTATTTGAGCGCCAAGCTAATATGATGTCCGTACCTAAAGAGTTTTGGGTTACACATCTGTTGAGTCTACTCCCACAAGAAATAACGCAACTAATTGCTCGAGAGCCTGAAAATAGAGCGAAAGATTTTGATAATGTGAAGATACTGCTACTCAAAAGATTCAAATTAACTCCTGAAAAGTTTTGGCAGTTATTTGTCACTCATCAGAAAAGTGCTGAGAATACATGGCGAGATTTCTACCAAGAAATTCAAACATCCTTTAATGGATGGTTTGAGGGACTCAATGTTAAAAACTTTGACCAGTTGCGAGATCTGATAATAGTAGCTCAAATGAAGAAAAGAGCTCCCGTCGAATTTAAAGATTATCATTTAGACCAGAAGATTTAACCGAGAAACTCGAGGAATTTGAAGATGTCCAGAGGACATTGAAGCCAAAACTATACTTCTCTCCATCTATTCGGAAGCAAGAAGCCAGATTGCAGAATAAATTCGTTAATTTTGTAACTGAAAATTTCAAACCTGGAAAAAAACACTATGAGACTCAACCGAGCAAATATTTCGAAAAAAGAATGCTTAGAAAATGTTACAAATGTCACAAGTCTGGGCACTTTGCTCGTGATTGTTCTTCTGGAGGAGATGTCCAAGGAGGAGGATATCGAGGACATTCTAGATCCTCATCTCGAGTTTCCTATTACAACTGTGGCCGAAGTGGCCACTTTGCTCTAGAATGTCGCAAGTCTGATAAGACTTGCTACACTTGTGGAAAGGCTGGTCACATTAGCAGAGAATACAACCAAGATGACAGAAGAGTAAATTGCTAATAACGCGGATAATCTGGCCATCTGTCTCGAGATTGCCCTGGAGAAGGAGATAAACGAAAATGATCCCGGCCATATCAGCCGAGATTGCCCTGCTGGTGGAAATGCTGCAGATAATGATTATACCGTTTACTACCGTTGTAACGAAAAAGGACACATTGCTCGCTAATGCAGTGCAAACCGATCTAATGTAGATAAAATTCGACAACCTTATGTTCTCAATAGCAAATCCTTTTGATTTTTTTTAAAGTTTTCTTTTGTAATATTTATATTTCGTAGTTTTTATAACTGTAAGATTGCGTTCGAACAGATTGTAAGGTCATCACCAGATGTCGCTGAGGTCATCGTCACTCAGGAGTGGCCGAGCTGTAGGATTCTTACATTTTGAAACGCCTTTCAACACTATATGGTGCCAATTGTTCTTTTGGTTAAAAGTGCAAGCACGAGAGGCGCAAGCACGGAAAAAGCAAGCACGAGAGGTGCAAGCTAGATGGAAGAGTGGGACCAATAGAGAAAGGCGTGCGATCTGATTATTCTTTAATTGTATAATCAATAGTTCTATTTTGACTTAGTAAATACTGTACAATAATATATGATTTAGTTAAATATCATGTTCTAAAAATCCGCTTTGTTATTGAATGCAGAAAAACCCTAGACATCCTTAAAACGAGCCATGTACCCCATTTCCGGTAGTTAGGATTCTACACACACACACACACACACACACACACACACACACTGATACATATTTAAAAAAGCGATTGAAGATAAGATAAAAAGAAGGGAGACATTAGACGCTTGACATCACTAGATCCGTTCCAAAATTTTCAGATTTTTCAAGAGGTAGCTTGAAGAATGGGTCTGTGTAGTAGACTAGAGGATTTCTTAGAATATCGGGGAGAGGGAGAGAATGGGGAAAGAAGAATACTGTTTATTGGCTAGTAGACCAGTGGTCAATTCCTAAAAATCGTGGGGAGGGTGAAAGAGTGGGACAAGTTGAATAGGTTGATTGTGTTCTGGGAGTGCGTAAGCATTATGGTCTTATATTTTCTTCCGAAATGGTATATTTAAGGAGTAGTTTCGGCTAGTCCTTGCCAAGAAGGATTGAGATAGAAGATTAGGAATGCTGTCTACAGAAATCCTTATTGTACATGCAAAATGGAAAAAATAGATAAAAATTCCGTGGAGAAGAAATTTCTGATCACTATAAATAGACTTTTATTTTCTTAAGAGTTCACTATAAATATTTAAAATAGAAATAGATTACCTTTGGAGCCATCCATGATACGACCAATAGAGATTACATTTTTTCACGTAGTCACATAGATAAAAGAATATTGACCAGATTTCCTGTCTTTCAGAGCCTTCTTTTAGCGCATGCACAATGTTCTGCTTTAAGCAAAGGAACACGCGTGATAGCCTTATTTTCATTTGTGGGTGACCCTTATGTGTGTAATGTCATATTAACTTTTTAAATAAAAAAATTTTATTAATTGAATTATTTTCAGTATTTTTTTAATCACGAAGCATTTGTTTTCTTAAGGAATGTTTATCATTGTACTATAGCAAACCAATATTCCATTGTAAATTTATTAAATTAAATGAAAGCATCTAAAAGAAATCAGAATTTGATTATTTGCATCATTACATATGTTCTATTTTTTAATAATTAATTTTTATAAATTAATTGGTACCTTTAATCTGATTAGTAAGAAAGAATTTCTCCTTCCAATATTATTTGAGACAAAACATAAAAAAAATCAATAAATAATTGACACTTATAAAAACAAGTTAAAATTTCATAAACATATTCTTGTATTCAGAAATATTACACAATAGGCACTAAAACTTCAAAAAAAAATTAATAAATTGTTATTTACGTGATTTTTTATCCGTATGAAAAGTTATTAGGATTTCTCGTTTTAAAAAATCTTATTGCGTATCATTCCAATAAATGACTAATTTTTAAGCATCATGAATGTGAGTAATAATTCAATACTAAAATGATTTTTAATAATCAGAAATAAGAATTGCAAATAGAATTTTATACTTATCAGATGGCTCATTTATTTATAAAAGAAAACAGAATTATATCGTATTAAATGCACTTTCTACCTCAATTTGCTTATCTAAATTCTAATGTCTTTAAACAAAAGTACATTGTAGTTTATCTTTTCACATCTGTTTTTAAAAATTTGGTGGTGTGTATGAGTAGTAAGTTATGTGCGTGTGACTGAATTATTAACTTAAAATTATTTGAACGTAAAGTTCGCAAGCTGAACATGGAAACATCCCAGAACTTCCTTGAACTTCAAAGTTTCATTCATTTCAGCAAAAATAGAATCAATTCTTGTAGTTTTAATTAAAATTTCTCACTTTCAATCGTAAAGTGGACATCGTAAAATCGGTTTCTTTCTTCTAATGTTTTATTTTTATTTCTCGTAAATCTCCTAAAGACTTACAAGTATTGATCTTAGGTAATAGTTAAGTCTGAAGATCAAATCAACAATTGTCATTTTTAGGAGTCAACCAATGGATCTCAGTTGACATCTTAGTGATTTTTTTGGTCCTATGTACATGGACAATAGATAGCTTACTCTTTCTTGAATCTTTCAAGTTTTAAAAATAGGATCTGTTTTAGTTTAAATTGATAATTGTATTTATAAAGTATATAAAAGATAGAATAACTTCAGAAAAATTTCTGGCTGTTAAACTTTGGTAAAGTATTTTATTAACAGAAACTAAGAACAAAGATGTGACAATGAGATAATAAGAACTTTTTATGAGAATTAAGATGTGACAACAAAATAAAATAATTAAACATTTCTATTAATATCCTAAAAAAAGAATAATACAAATTTAAATAAAACTAACAATAAAATTATAACTGATTTATTTTTCTTACCTGTATTTTTAAAAAGTAGATTTTTAATGACTTAAGGCCACAAAATTTTGTTCTAACATTATGAAAAATTGCTTGGTCATAAATTAATTTATGACCATTCGGATTATCTGTCCATTTGTGCCAGTCATTTATGTTCACTATTTTACCTATTTCCTATTTTAACATTCCATTTCATTATTAAGCTCAATTTTAAGAATTTCTTTTATCTAACTGTATAAAACATACTATTCACATACTATTATATTCACATACTATTATATATTATACTATTATATTCGCACAAAATGTTTCGGGTGGCTTATCCATTTCTAGAAATAATTTTTTTCCACCATGGTGGTAAAATAGGTTATCTCTTCATATCTAAAATTTTCTATCTGCTTAACTTCTGAATTTTATAATGCCTATTAAATTTAGAAATATTATTAATGGTTTAAATACTTAACCTACTAAAGCAAACCAAATCTTGCAAATTATTTTACAACAAAACTATTGATTGTTTTGATAAAATTGTTATTGTTAAAATAGTTGTGGAATAATTAATTATATTGATGACAAAGAGATGTGCTGAATGTATAGTTAACTGTATAATTCAATGCATATAGGGATATAATGAATGCCCTTCTGATATATTTTTTTAAAAAAAATTAATAGTTAATATCTAATGAGAAATTTTAATTTCTTATTAATCTTGTTTTTAAAAGAAAATCATATATTTTTTTTATAATGGCTAAAACTATAAGAAATAAAGGACCTTCTAGTAATAGTTTTGCTAATATTTATTTACATTTTTATGAACAAATTTTATACTCAATAAATTAATTTTATTCAGGTATATAGTTGACTTTATAATTTTTCAAAATAATTCATACCTAGAATATAAGCCAGATTTATCATTTTATACTTCTTATTTAAATCTGTTTAAAACTAAGATAAATTCATATTAAACAGATTTCTTAGATAATAATTTAAAATTGTTGTTAATAGGATTATTAGTAATATCTATGACAAGAAAGATGATTACTTTCCCCCCCATTTAATACAATTCCTTTCTTTGATAGCAATTTAAACTTAAATATTTTTTGAAATATTTTAAGCAAATTTTTACTTAGGAATGCCAAATTAATTAATATGCCTTTAAATTTTCAAAATAAATTATATAAATTCTATCTAACTTGTGCCAAGGATGATTACCTTTTGATTAATTAAATATAAAAACAAATTTAAAATATAAAAGTAAAATAATAAAACATAATTTTTTCTTTCTTTTTTGCATTTAATTTACATTTGATTTTATTTTTTCATTTCATTTTTCCAATGTTTTTAGAATTTTCGATAAATTTTTTTAGGTTTTTGTAAGTGTTTTTTCCAGATTTTAATTTTGATTGACAGAGGGCGATAATACTGTAATGTTTAATGATGTGAGTGTTTGATGTTAAGAGTTATTCTTGAGCTAAAATAGCGAAATAAATATTTTTTAGATATAAGTGAGTTTTATTAAGATTTTATTTCTTAACTTTAATGATAATCTTTTTGCATTAGGGGTAGTTTTTTTGTGTTGCAGTTTTCTTTTAATTTAGATTTGAATGAGAGTTTTTCTGATACATTTTTTTGTTTTCTTATTTCTTGCTTGTTGCACATTACATTAGGTTGTTACTTTTACTTCATAAAGCTAGTATTGATTACGAAGGTTTGATACTTAAAACATGTTTAAGCAGAGTATATCTTTCAAATTCTAAAAATCTAGAGAAGGCAGTATTACTTAGCTTACTTTATTTCCATTTTCATTTATATAAAATTTTCTTTTTTTTCCAATAATCTTTTACTGTTTCTCTCTCTCTCTCTCTCTCTCTTATTTGTATTTCTTTTTTTTAAGTTTTGATTATTAAATTTTTTTTTCTTTACATTCTTAAGTTTGTTCATAACTACTTGTAATTATAATGTTTCTCGAATATAAAATTATTTATTAAATATACATATGATAAGTGATTTATGTTATTTTCAGGTAGATAAGTAATTTTTAAAATAAATAGTTATTCTTGGATAAAAAATATGTGTTTATTTCTAAATAATGTTCTATGAACATTATTTCTAAATAATGTTCTTAATAATAAGTGATTTATGTTATTTTAATGTAGATAAGTAATTTTAAAATAAATAGTTATTCTTGGAATAAAAAAGTATGTGTTTATTTCTGAATAATGTTCTTGTTATAATTTTTTAAAAATTAAAAATGTGTAAAACAGGGAGAAAAACGAGTAATTATGAAATAATAGTTCCTCATGAATTAGAAAAACATATAAGAAATTCCATCTACTGAAATACATAGTATTCCTATGCAAGTATCATAATGTGATATTATAAATTGCAATGCTCTTGTAAATTGCATTTTCGTGTTACAGAGTTATTCGACTTCCTATTATGTCTCATGATTTAATAGGCTTCGATTATCTTTAAACATTACCTGGAAATAAATGAATTCCTTAGAGATAAAATTATGCTTTGATTAGAAGTTGTATATTGCATTTTGTGGTGTTTAATTTAATTTATATTTGTAAATTAAATGAATGCTTATTTCATATCAGCCATAAATAGCTCAATTTAATTGCTGTAAATCGATAGCATTTACAGTAACTAAGATTAGAAACAGAGCTTTGAATATAAACCTCCTTTTCTCGTGTTAATGGCATTTAGTATTATAATTCCAACTAAAATTAATTTAATAAAATTATTATAAAGCATAACAATGAATATCACATACTAAATAGTAAAGTATCTCATTTAGAGACATATAGAACAAACTTGTGCAACAAAAAAGCCATAACAATAGTACTCTATCTATAATCTTGAAACCTACCAAAATAAAAGAAGTTAGTATGTAAATCTTTGTTTCAATATATTTTTTTTCGTACATCAAAATATTCACTAATTTTGCCCTATGATTTTAATTTGATTTTAAATTATTCCATTCTAGGGAAAGAGGTCATTGGTTGCGAACCAGTACATGTCTATATGTTATTCAAATACTGAATATGTGCCAAAATTTGATCCATCAGTACACACTTATATATTAAATGGAACTCTTCCGAACTGACCTGAGAAGAATGAGGTATAAGAACATAGTTGACAATAGACTTCATTTTAGTACTGCCAGAAAAAACTTTTGACGCTATTTAAGAATCTGGTAACACGTATTTACATTAATTTATAACAAATCACAAGATACGTAAATATCATGGTGTTTTGCAGTAAGGAAGGAGTGAGTTGTTTATCCTGCCCTATTTGCTCTACTAGAATTAAACGTTTCTTCAGAATAATATGAGTCAATTTTTTTTTAGGCTGCCGACTTATTGTATTCTAATCTTAAGATTCATGGATGAAAGATATTATGAAGGTGATGTTTTATAAACCTACTTGTATTTTAGATTCCACAATCTCTTTCTTTACTTTATTTTAATGTTACTTTCTTATTTTCTAAAAAGGGGTTGAAAAAAATTCAAAGTAAAATTCATAAAATGTTTAAAATAGAGGTTTAAAAAATTTAAAAATAAATTTTTGAACTTTTTTCTCATCTTCCTTTCATTGCCTAAGTATTGTGCAATTATTTCAATGTAAAACAAAATACACCACAATATCTATAACAATTGAAATCAAATGGTAAAAAAATAAAAAAGAAAAGTTCTATGCAAAGTTTTGCAAAGAACAGATTTAGCCACCCAAGGTGCGCTTTTAATATGATTATTATTAAATTTCTCAATGAAATACGAGAAGCAAAGTAAACGATGAAATATCGAGAAATGGACTGTAGTAAACTTTTCTGATATTAAAATTAACGGAAACAATAAATTATTAAATTGATTATATTTAAGCTAAATGTAATTAAAATGAAAGGAAACGATAAATTATTAAATTGAATATTATATCAACTACATGCAATTAAAATTAAAGCAAACGCTAAATCATGTAGTTGAATAGATTTAAGCTAAATGTAATTAAATTTTAACTAAACGATAAGAAGAAGTGTTCTGATATGTCAAAAGTGATCCATCTAAAACTATAGCCCCTTGGGTGGCTGAAAACTAGTGTTTAAACCTCAAATTTCTATTTTAGTATTACTCATCTTAAAAAAAGGGGGAAGGGGTTAAAAATAGATAAACGAGAAATTCAAATTTTGTATGCATAGAGACCTGATCGGTTTGATAAGGATAAGGTCGAGTACATTTTAAAAATTCAGAAAAGAGTCGCATTTGAAAAAAAGTTGGAAATATTTCTACAGGTCTATAGTTTCCTAAATCCTAAGACATAGGGGAAAGTAATGAATTAAAATAACACGCAATAATTTTCTTCAATAGATGTTGATTATGGCGGAAAGTAACTTGAGAAAGTTTCCTGGAAATCAGTCTCAAAAGTTGATTGAAAAATAGGTGATATTGTATATTTTTCAGTCAATATTTTGCAATTAGCAATTTTCTACCTCTTTTAATTTTCTTGAAAAAAATACAAACAAAACAAAATAAAAATTTAATGTACTCTTATTTGAGGATTATGAATTAATAGTTATATATATATATATATATATATATATATATATATATATATATATATTAATTTTCTTTTATGAAATCCCAACAGTCTACTTTAGCACTCCACTCAAATTAATCGTCCAACCAACACCTTACATTAACTGTAGCTGTTGCCTAAAGTACGAGAAATCGTGAGACGGGATTAGACATTTAGAGCCTCAGGCGTTTTGAAGATGGATCCTTTCTTTTCTGCTTGTTTCTCTTTCCCTCTCGCATTCGCTTGCTGCTTCGCCTGCAAAACGCCGCTGCTCTGCGCTCTTTTGTGATGTCTCTCCTCCATGTGTTATCTGTATTTAGAAGACGCTCCTAAATTCTTAATAAAATACAAAATACTTCTTTATGGAATAAAGTCCTGCTCCATAGATCGCAGTCATAGATCAATATGACTAGAATACATAATCAAAATGAAGATGATGCAGTTTTCTCAGCTCTCTCTCTCTCGCACACATTGTCATTCTTCATTAAGAGATTTTTTAGGTATCAAAATAAAGTATTCATAATATATTTTTATATCAGAAAACAATAGATTCTGTTATCTTTTTTTTCCTGCTAGATGTTTTTCTAAGTTGTTTCACCGAAAATTTACATATTCAGTAAAAACAATAAGAAAAAATTTTCCTTTTTAAAATTAATTATACAACTAAAGGAGTGTCAGGAGTACTTTAAACTGAAACGAGTTAATAGTTTTAGTTTTTCTGGTTACTAAATGCATTATATCAAATATAATATTAATACTGTCTTTGTGGAATGGTTAATGTGCTTAATATTAGACTACAGCTATTATATGTTTCAAAATTAACTTTTAAAAGAATATCTCCTTAAGTATAAATGATAAACATTTCTCTTCCCTAAAACTGAGCAATGTAGAATACAAATGATTGTTTGATATTTCTAACAAAGTAAACTAAAATTCCAAATTACGCGAGGAAAATTTTTAATATTATAAATGTTAATTACAGAATAGCAAGATTTAGTTAAGATTTCTATGACATGACGCAAAAGGTGATTAAATTGAGGTTTCCTAGATACCTGAAAGCACAATGTTCATTTTAAATTATTTTTATTTCAGTTTTTCTGCTAATGAAAGCTTTTAACTTTCAATTTTTGAAATTTGAGGTTATGTGAAAAATCAATATAGCTATTGTTTCTAAGATTTTAAAAAATGTTGAATGAAAACATTTCAAAAGATGTTTTGCAGTTTTATGAATTTATAAGAATTATATTATTTTTCCTCTGCACAGACTAAAGAATATAGTATTATCATAAAGCACTTTAAAGTTAGAAAAAAATTAATTACTTTAAGTACAAGCAATAACATTACTGTAGTAACTGTTAAAAAATTGTTTCTGAAAAACGTACGTTCCTGTTTGGGAAAGGTTTCTTATTCTGCTCGATACATGCCAAATTTAAAACCTGTTCCCATCATGTAATAGAATTATTGTTCTCTAGACATTCTTTAAATCTTGTTTCCCTGATTGTCGAACGAAGCGAACATTGTAGAGTACGCTGTTCATCAGAATAAACAATAAGTTATACATCCAGAAAAAAAGTTAATATGAGACTCAAGTATTTCTTTTCAGACTGAAAAAAGCAAAGTAAAAGGGATTGACTGATTCATGTTCGAGGTTCTATTTCTGAGAATACAAAATATTTTCCTAATATTATTTTAAAAATACAAAAGAAAGACAAATTATTTTCGATGCCTTCCTATTGAAATCCTTTTATTGATAAATTTCTTTGAATCGTTAGAAATCTTTAATTGTAATGTTATTAATTATAAGCATGCATTATTATTATTTTTTTTTAAAAAAAAATCAAGTAAATACTGTACACAAAACTCTTCTTAATTACTTAACTTTTATTTTATTTTCATATCATAGTTTGAGCTGCTTTCAGGCAATAATAGCAAAATTATTTTTATGCGTGACTGATTGATCAAACATTTAATACAAGATTCTCTCATAAACTTTTTAAAATTCGTTACTAGTCTCTACTATTAATTTAGCTTTACCAGAATCTGTATTTATTTAGTTTTAATTTTAGTTATGCCTAATGTCTAGAATTAAAGAAATTGGTTTCAATCTTATTAATTTAGCTTTACCAGAATCTGCATTTATTTAGTTTTAATTTCAGACATGCAGAATGCTTAGAATTAAAGAAATTAATTTCAAATTTGCTTGACGGTGAAACCAGTTGTAAGAAAGTCCTGAAATTGTGTGAAGGACTTACTGAAGGGATAAGAATTCTGCGTCCATACCAACTTGAGGATTTCTATCACGATGAATTTAACATTCACCAGCGTTAGCTACGTGAAATATTTACAAACACTTTCTTCACACTAAATTCATAGGATTTTTAACTTTGGGAGTATTTAAAATATCCGGTTAGATGTGGCAACCAAGACCGTTAATAGGTCTTAGAGATAGTACTTCACACTATGAGTATTTCCCAGCATACACTTTGATTAACTGTAGAGAAGGTCATTTTTCAATTTCAGATGGTAGTTGAAAATATTGGTTATAACATGGAGCCTGTGTTATTGTAATAAGAATTACAAAATTTGTAAAATTACTTAAATATTATTTAACTACAGAGGATGTATAGTTGAATGTGTAATTTATTAATGCAACGCTCTCTAGTGATAATATTTACAATTAACTGTTTTTCTCGAAAAATTCAAATGCTTTCATTAAGACTTCTAAAAGAATTCATAATTTGTTGACTGGTCTTGCTTGTAACCTTGTATATGTCAAGAAACTTTATTTTATTAACTAGAGATATTATTGAGCTCAGTATATGTTAAGTAAAACAATAGGTATAAAGAAAGGTCATATAAAAAAGCTGCTTGATTTATGATCTAATATAAAAGTACTAGGAGTATAGCTTATACTAATGCATTAGATGTTTTTTTTATTTAGAATTAGTAATATTTATAAATTTATCAAGTAAAATAGTTGACAGTTCTATATTTTCAAAGTAATATATTGATTGTTAATTCGACACTATATATGTGAATATCTCTAAAACAGAAAGCTAACACAATTGATAAGGAAATTTGGAGGGAATTGTTATTGGACCGTACTTATGTATTTTTAACACATTATTTCCTATACATAAAGTTAAATAATTGTTAAATAGTACGCTTACAGACACATGGAGCATCTCAGATTACTTCAAACATGTATCCAAGCCATCCAAATAAGTATATTCGTCTTTACCATTTCTCATCTTCCTATACTTAACATTTCTCACTACAAGTGATTAATCAGTGGTTAGGCATGCCTACCATACATACCACTCTGGTATTGCATTTATGTCTTCATGTTCATATAACGTGTAGTGGATTCCATACATATCCATGCAAACATAGCTGGAATAATAGACGAAGGATAGGCATGCTGTAACGAGAAATGCGTATTTCAAGATTCTTGCATCAAGATTTCACTGGATGCGTAATGATTTGATAACTGTAAAAAGATCAAAGCAATAAAATGCTTGTAAGATGAATTTAAGAATCTGACTGCACTAAAATATATGATTTTAATGAAATAAATAATTCTGATCATATATAATATATTTAAAATATGTTTATTTTTTTCGAAGGACATGCATTCACTTTTGAATTTTATTTGCACTTCATTGTATTTTTAAAAGCGAATTGTAAAATTACGAATTGAATAAAATAAGTTTTTTTATTAATGTGATACGATTTTTAAAATTTAAATAATAATTTAGGTATTTGAAAAATTTGCATCAATTTTGAAATTTCATAATCTTAACGGAAAATAAAATTGGGCTCAGTTTTTTGAACACCTCTTAATTCATTTGAACTGATTAAAACAGTTAAGTGATATAATTTATTATTTCAACAGCATATTTTGAAAGATTTTAGTATGCTTCGAGTAGTTCATATTTTTGAGTTATTTTTCTTAAATGGATGATTCATGCCTCTTACAGTTGAGTGTCTATTTAGTAATTCCTCCCATGTAATAAGGAAAAGTATTTCTGTGGATTTCAAGACAATTAAAAGTTTTTTAGAATTTCACCAGATTAGAGAAAGAAAAAATTTATAAATATTTGATGAATAAAGTTATTGTAAGGATTTCTCTACCTCTATTTTAATTTCATTAAAACTATATCAATCTTAGCTATTCATTCGACAGAAAGCACTTCCAATTCCATTAGAATGCTTAATTTATAGTAAAGATAAATATACTGAATTTTCTTACATATGTTTATCGTTTAAGAACCATGACTTTATATTTAAATTGATATGTATCTGAAATTTATATTTTAAATTCCATATTCTATAAAAAAGTACCTAAATTATTTCCTTATTTTATGCAAATTTGTATTGCAAAATTTTAGGTTAAGTTAATACCTTTAATATTATAACTTTGGTGGGAAACAAATTTGCTTTTAATAAATAATTTGTCTTGGAAAGTTAATTTTGAGCTTTTCAAAAGAAAATTAATATTTTTATTAGACTTTTCATGATATTCATATCATTGAAATATAAGGATGTATTTATTTCTGAAAATGGCATACCTCAGAATTGTATCTTTGAAATTCACGCTTGTATTTACATATTGTATGGGGAGAAGTATTTTGAACTTATAAATGTATTGCAGACAAGATCATCATTCTTCATCAGTTGTCAAAAAGTACTGTCTAAGTGCAGTGAATTCATATCGAAAACGATAGAAATGCTTTCAGTTAGTCTTTAAGACTCTGTAAAGATGATAAAACTCTTACTAATATTGAATATTAAATTCATTTTTCTTATATTTATAATTGTTTTAAATATCTTAAAAAAATCTATTTTAAATTGGATTTTTTACCATGCATTTTACATGATAATAATAATAATTAATTTTACTTTAATTGTAATTTTTTTTACTTATATTCGTTGCTTTTTATTTGTAATTCAAATAAAGTACTACTAGAAATTTTACAAAAGGATTAAAATTTTAAATTAATTTTTTATACATATTTTGCATTTGTTTTTGCATTTATAAGCTAATTTATTAAAAAAATTTAAAAGTTCATTTTTAATACTCACGATCAATTTCTATTTAATATTATTAAATGTTATCATACTTATTGCTTAGTATTTATTGCTTGATATCTATTATTATTTATTTATATTTATATATATATATATGTTATACTTATTGTTTAATGTTGAATGCGTATACAAAGCTGCATTTGATGAAGAATAAAATTATACCGTAAGGTAGATTTCCAAAACAGGAAAAATTTAATCAATCAAGTATAAAATATATTATGAATAAAATTCTTTGAAATGAAATAAACAGTATCGTTTTACTCTGTATTTCACGGCAAAACTCTTTCGTAAAAAATTTCCTTTTTTCTAAAAGCTTGATATAATGTTTTCCATATTGTTTAAATATAATCTATGAGCGAGAGATAAAGCTATTACATTTTAAAAGGATTAACATTTGAAACTACATGCAGACTTGCGAAAATATAAGTAAATCCTCTTCTGAAAGCTTGATGTAAACAATGTTAACTGAAAATGTTTTTACGTAATAGCATTTGTCTTCTTTTCGAAAATTAGAGTTTTATAATAAGATGTCAGAAAATACCTTTCGCTTTGCTTGTTACAATAACATTCTTATTTTAATTCAGAATGTAGTTATTAAATTCATGTAAAATAGCGACAAACCTTGATTGTAGAATTTTTTAAAAATAACTTTTTAGAAGTTGATTGGTTAAATAATTGTGAAAGATATTATCTTATAAACTGTTAATGTAAATCTGTGAAATGTTATTTAGTTGATATGGCAAGAGATGGAAAATTACACATAACTCATGCTAATTTTATTTTCCAATTGTCCTAAAATCTGTTACTCATTTACAAACTACCATGAAATCAAGATTATTTTTTTAAATATTTTGTAGCGAAAGCATTGATAGATACTCAGTAATTTAGTACATGCATCTTAATTAATAATTTTAGGAGATTTTGTGAATCGCAACATTTCTGAGGTAATGCAAAATTAACATTAAGGAATTACGGTGTAATGCATTTTCGATACATATTTAAAATTCTTTATTTGTTAGTCACGTTTCATTGCATTGGAAAGGATTTAATTTTAAGCAATTCTTACAGAAAAATTCCCAAAGTTAATAATGGAAAAATCACGATTATAAAATAACGTCACAGATTCCTGTGCAATTTCCATTTCACTGTAGTTTGTTTATTGAAAATATGTAACAGTAGCCTCTATTTTCTGCAGGTATTCTTTAAGTAGAACAAATGTGTTGTATATATTTAGTACTGTCTGAAATATAATTGTTGTAAAATATTTCATATTAGCCCACATTTCTCTCCAGCAAACCTCTTCATTCATTAGGAAACGAAAGTTAGATATCTATACGCTGAGATATTAACAAGGAATTGAGTATTTATTAAATATTCGATTCAAGCTATCCTAAAAGTAGTAAGTATGATCACAATCCTCCAAAACTGAATTCTGGATAATCATTTCAACATACCTTATTACAAAGATGTAGCTAATCAGAGTAGAATTTGATTAAAGATATTGAAATCTATGTAAAGAAGGTTTGTTGGAATTAACGTATCGTGCTAGAAGCAAAATACTGGGATAAATTAACATTGTTTGCGAACTATCGGAGACAAACCTCAGTATTAAACATAGCCAAAAGATGAGGAAGGCTATTGAGCTGATATATTTCTCTTCTATTTTAATATATCGAAGGAATTTTGAGACTCAGTTATTTTTACAGAACAGTGGCCTTATTATTTCAACATTGTCGAAAAAATTAATGTTTTATTTCATTACATGGAAATGAAACTATTATCATAATGTCATATTCCATAACTAGTCTCCCCTCAGGGGGCTCATCTACCTGAGATGAGTACGGGCTTCACAACCCCGAGGTACCTCAGTGATCTTTGTTTTCCTCTTCTTCTCCCCCCTCTTTTTTTCCCGTCATGTGTTTTGCTTTGGGGGGGGGGGTTCCGCTTGATATTTTATGATATCAAGCGGAAAACAGTTTAAACTAACATAGTTTTATTTCATATTAGTGTTTGTTTAACTCTTGTCTTAAAAAAATATATATAAAAAAAAAATGAATAAAAATATTTAAAAATAAAAAAAAAAAAATCTTTGTGGTGTCTCTACTAAAACACTAAAAGGCCGACGGCGTATCAATGCCGATTTCCTGCATGCCTAGCTCTGGCAATACGGGGCCCCAGTACCCCTCATGCGGAGGTACCTAGTGGGAGACCGCATGGGCGTGATTGGAAAAGGCCCTGGTTAGGGAAGGGTGTGCGAGGAGAGGAGTTGCGTGCGCCGTCGGTGACAGTTTTGGAATGTCATCCTTAAAATGTTCCCAGAGGGAGAGCCTTGGTTGCGTGTGGCTGGATGGTGTGACCTCCCTCCCATTGCGAGAAATCCTCCTCGGCTTCGGCCTTGGACCTGTGCCTCTGCCTGGGCACGTAATGGGGCAGATCACATTGTCCGGCTGAAACGAATCTCTCCGTCGGTTACTCGTTTCCGCGTTAGGAAAGGGTGGGGAGATGGGTCTGGCGGGGACCCATCGAACTAGAAGTCTGTCCGTGTAATTTTTTTTTTCTTAAGGCACTATGGCGACAACTAAAGGATATAAGATTTTGGCTCCAAAAGCAATTCCAAACTCTTTAAAAATTAATAATGAATCATGGGCTGACCGTGTTGAGCGTCATGTAGAAACCGAAATTATAGAAAAATCAGACATTAGTACAAACATTAACTTTAAATTCTTTCTAATAAAAAAAGAAACCGACACTTTTGCAACCATATCCCCCTTTTTGATTCAAAAAGATATACAGGGTATGGTAGGAACAGTAAAAGATATAAAGAAACTACGTTCTGGGGACTTATTAGTCGAGGTCTGTAACTCTAAACAAGCCCAACTTGTAATGAGCATGAAGACCTTAGGACCTTATTCTGTAACGACTTCACCTCATAGAAATCTGAACTACTCTCGTGGCGTGGTATCCTCAAGGGATTTGGAAAACGTGTCGGAGGAAGAGATTTTGGAGAATCTGCAGGACCAGCTGGTTTGTGGTGTCCGGAGGATTACGATTAGGAGAGATGGTAAGGTGCTTAACACCCAGCACCTCATCTTGACCTTTTCGACTCCTACCCTGCCACAAACAGTTCAGGCCGCATATCTCCGACTCTCCGTCCGACCATATATTCCAAACCCACTGAGATGTTTTAATTGCCAACGATATGGCCATTCCAAGAACGCTTGTAGGGGACAGTTGACGTGCGCTCGCTGTACAGCAACAGGACACGATAGTGCTTCCTGTAACGCTGCAGAAAAGTGCGTCAACTGTCAGGGCAACCACCCTGCATACTCTCGTTCTTGCCCTAAATGGGCGGAGGAAAAAGAAATCTCTACGGTGAAGACGCTGCAGAATTTGTCTTATCCCGAGGCTCGCCGTGTAGTTTCTTCCCGTACTCCTGTACAGGGAAAAAGCTACGCTACGGCAACCCAGAACACTAAAGTAGTTTCAAAATCCACCCAATGTCCTGAACCTGTTCCTACCATTAAGAAACCGCAACCTACTAAACAGACACCACAATCTAACAATAAAGCTCTGCAACCCAAGAAAAAAATAAATATTTTAAAAACCCCTTCCTCTGCAAAGGCCCAACAGACTAGGCCATTAGCCAGGTCTAAAGCTTTGCAGAGGCAAAAACTAAAATTTAACGCGAAGAACAGCGTTCCTCGCAAAAAAACTAGAGTCATTGACGGGGATGTGGTTATTCTACACCCATCGCCTGAAGATTATGACTCCATGGGGGTCCTGGAAACGGGACCTTCCGCTTCGAGTGCGCCCAATTAATGGCTTTTGTTTCCTGGAACTGCCGTGGTTTACGACCCAGACTAGAGGATCTCAAATCCATACTATCTACGCACCAACCTGTCTGTGTTGCTCTTCAGGAAACTTTTCTGAAGAGTAATATGACAACCCGCGTGCGTGGATATCATTGTGTACGACGGGATGTTGATGTCGCATCACCTTCTTCTGGAGGTGTTTGCATTCTGGCATCCCAGAACTGTCCTCATAACGTCGTTACACTGACCACATCGTTGCAGGCTGTGGCTGTGCGAATTCATACTCGCACATTAATCACAGTCTGCTGCATTTATCTGCCACCTAACGATGTTGTGTCACAAATGGATTTAGACCAACTAGTCGAACAGTTACCAGCTCCCTTCCTTCTGCTAGGTGACTTCAATGGACACAGCCCTCAGTGGGGGTATGATGGTACAAATTCTCGTGGTCGGCAGATGGAGCGATTGATCTCTGATCACAGTCTCTGTCTGCTGAACACCGACGAGAAGACGTATTTCCATGCTCCCACTAGGACTTTTCATTCCCTTGATCTAGCCATTTGTTCACCGACACTGCTACCGTCGCTGAATTTAGAGGTTCTAAATGATTTCTATAATAGTGATCCTTTCCCTCTCCTGATCTCCCAGGTTCATGGTAGTGGGGTGCGTTTACGTCCCCCCACTTACCGCTTCAACCGGGCAGATTGGGATTTATTCACACGGTTAGCGGTTATTACCGGTACAATGGTTCAAGATCAGGATATTAATAGCTCTGTCCAAAATGTCACTACCTCTATCGTGGACGCTGCTGATGCAGCGATACCGAAGAGTGGAACATCACAGAGGAAGATGAGTAAACCATGGTGGAATAAGGAATGTCAATCCTCCTACCGGGAACAAAGGAAATTGTGGGGTATATTCAGACGGTATCCCACAACTGAAAATCTCATAGCCTTTAAAAGGGCAAGGGCAATTGCTCGCAGAGTAAGGCGACATAGTCAGAGGGAATCTTGGATCAGGTATGTCTCTTCCATCACATCGTCTACCACAAGTCAACAGTTATGGAGAAAGGTAAAAGCTGCAAACTCCCTGTATCGGGAATTTTCCATCCCGATACTGGAAACTGCAAATGCTGTGCATTCTTCACCTGTCGAAGTGGCCAATGTCATTGGCCACTCTTTTGCTAGTGTGTCAAGCTCCGATTCATACAGCGCTACATTTTTAGCGACTAAGAATCGTTCTGAGCAGACACCTATCAACTTCAGGTGTCGGCAACCACTCCCTTACAACTGTGACTTTGACATGTGGGAATTGAGAAGGGCTCTGTCCTTGGCTAAAAATACCAGTCCAGGCTCTGATGGTATAACATACGATATGCTTCGCCACTTGAGCGAGGATTCACTTGTCAGTCTCCTGTACCTATTCAACCGAATATGGAGGGAGCATGTGTTTCCTAGCCAGTGGCAGGAAGCAATCGTTATTCCTATTCTGAAGCCTGGTAAGGATCCAAAGAACCCCCTCCACTATAGGCCTATCGCTCTGACGAGTTGCCTCTGTAAGACGCTAGAACGTATGGTCAATGCCCGTCTCGTATATCAATTGGAAAAGAATCAATGCATTCCTCCGTTTCAGAATGGCTTCCGTAAAGGAAGATCCACAGTAGATAACATCCTTCTACTCGAAAGTCAGATTCGTTCTGCTTTCGTACGGAGGAATCATTTGGTTTCTATTTTCTTTGATATCGAAAAGGCATATGACCGTACGTGGCGCTATGGGATTCTGCGCACTCTTTACGATTATGGTCTGAGAGGCAATTTACCTCTTTTTATTAAAATGTTTTTATATTTCAGATCATTTAAAGTACGGGTTGGTAATATTTTATCTTCATCTTTTATTCAATTTGAAGGAGTTCCTCAGGGGAGCATTTTGAGCCCCACTCTTTTTATTTGTCATCTGTCACCAATACTTTCTCATCTTCAACCATCAGTTCATGGCTCATTATACGTTGACGATCTGCAGATTTCCTGCGAAGGATCGTCAATGCGTATCATTGAGCGACGACTTCAGACCGCAGTCAATAACCTGGTTACATGGTGTGACGCAAATGGGCATAGTATTTCTCCCAGTAAGAGTAGTTGCGTGCATTTTTGTAGGAAACGGGGTCTCCATCCCGATCCTGACATTCGTATCCGTAATACTTCTATTCCTGTCGTCCCTGACGTCCGCTTCCTCGGAGTAATTTTCGACCGCAAACTCACTTTCCTTCCGCACATTTTATATCTGCGGAGGAAATGTGAAAAATCCCTGAATATCTTGAAGGTGTTATCCAACACCTCTTGGGGAGCGGATCGAACTTCATTACTCCGAGTGTATCAGTCGGTGATTCTGTCTCGGATCGACTACGGATGTGTCGTCTACGGATCTGCCTGCAAAACTACCTTGCGGAAGCTTGACCCAGTCCACCATAATGCTCTGAGAATCTGCTGTGGTGCGTTCCAAACGTCACCTGTGCAGAGTCTCTATGTCATTTGTAACCAGCTACCTTTGGCTTCGCGGCGCCTGAAACTGTCGCTCTATTATCATTTCAAAATGTCATCTCTCCCATCTCATCCATTAAAGACCATTTCTATCAGCCCGTCTTTAAGGAGATTGTACAGTGCTCGTCCTTCTTTCATCCGTCCTTTTTCTGAAAGGGTGAAAGACTTCATCGAGGAACTCAGCCTACATGACTTGGGTATTCAACAAAGAAATTTTATTAAATTTCCACCCTGGAATGTTCCAAGGTTTACTTTCCATAACCCTTTTGCTTTATTCAACAAATCCAACACATGTCCCATTGTTCTCCAGAGAATCTTTGCCTTCCATCGCTGTCAGTATGAGGATTATATTCCTATATACACGGATGGATCGAAAGGAACTGGTTACGTCGGCTGTGGTGTCGTTTCAAACGACATCAGGCAGGCACAGTTACCGGCTCGACTCTTCCTGCAGTGTCTACACTGCCGAAGCAGTCGCCATCTACTGTGCCCTGAAATTAGTCGAAACATCCAGTTCTCGAAAGTTCGTTGTATATACTGACAGCAGGAGCGTCCTGGAAACATTGGTTAATCTTAACGATCGCTGTCACCCTATTGTGATGGAGATTGCAGACATGATTTGTTGTCTTTATAACAAGGGTTATATTATTAAATTTTGTTGGGTACCTAGTCATGTAGGTATTTTAGGAAATGAACAAGCGGACTCGGCTGCACGTTCGGCAACGAATCCTCTGCAGTTTGCAGTCCCATTTGATGACATACGACGTCATATTTTAATGCTCATTCATCAGACATGGCAGGAATCGTGGAATTTACAAATTAACAATAAATTACACTCGGTGAAGCCGATCATCGAAGAATGGCCTGTATTTCCAATGCGAAGAGCCGATGTCAGATTGACTCGCCTTCGCATTGGACATACTCGTTTTACTCACAAATATCTTTTGTTTGGAGAAGATGCTCCCGAGTGTCCTTCCTGTCATGTCCCTTACTCAATTCATCACATTTTAATTGACTGTCCGGTGTTTGATCATCATCGCTGGACTTTTTTTCATTCATCTGTTTTAAAACTTTCTGACTTGGTGGGGGAAACCCCCCACCATAATTTATTTGCTTTTTTACGACATATTGGCCTTTTACACCACATTTGATTTTTAACTTTTTATCTTTGGTGTGTTATTTGTGTCTGTCTTGCGTTTTTTAAGGTTGTTACTTTTTAAATAGATTTTAACGAATGTTTGGCGCAGCATAGCCTACTTTGGCTCTTGCGCCATTAAACCCTACACACACTCACACACACTCACCCATAACTAGTCTTAATATCATTGGAACTCTTTTATAGAACGAGGGGAAAAAACGACCGCTTCAAAAGTAACAGGTTATAGAAAAAAATGGGTGAAAATTAGTAAATAACTAGAATAAAATAGTTTCTCTTTTGCAGTTTTTATTACATTTTTGATAGGAAATGTATGAATGTAAAACTTTTGTAAAAAGTAAAACCTAAAATACTCAGAAAATCCAAGTAGGATATTTTACCTTACTCTACGTAAATTAGTTTTCCATATTCTAGTCATTATAAAGGAATATTCAGCACTTTCAGGATTATTATTTAATCATTGTACGATAGTTTTAATTTAGGTATATAACTTCACAAAATACGATCTTGTTTCTATCAAAATATTTAAGAATAAGAACGTTAGACTCTGAATAATAATATAAAGTTACTTTATTCATAATTAACTGTTTTTTATTTACTTGAAGTTGATAAATTTCTCTTAAAGTATAATTTTTAAATTTTAATATTATTTGTCTAGTTTATGTGTATTTTCAGAGCTATAGAACGTATATTTTTAGACTGTTCAAACTATGTAAAAATAATTCCCTAAAATTTTAAAAATTCTTAAAATATGTTATAATAATTTTTGTAACTTTAAAGCTTCATGCTTCGTGTAAAAACATCAGGTAATATTTTGTAAAAATTTTACGTAACATCTATCAATTTCTTTAACATTTCAAATATACAGAAAGTAAGTTCCTTTACTTAAGTACATATTTTCTTTTCTTTATTTAGTTTACATACTTCTAATTCAGGAAGGAGAAAGGAAACTCCACTTTATAAACAAGCATTGTAATAGTCATTGTATTTCAATATTAATTTAGGTGTAAATGTTTAGGACGCCATGAACTTAAAATAAATTTTTCATACTTTCTAATAAGAAATAAATATGCGAAACGCCATATAAATTATGCACGAGATGAATGGGATGTAGAATCTGAATTTTTCAAAAAGAAAGGTCTTCTTTTACTGAAATAAAAACATGATAATAGTTTCCAGCTTATAGTTTGAAACAGCTTATTTATAGTAAGAGTAAAATAAACCTTTGATTGATTACCTTATTTGTTATCTTCATATAGCTTCAATGATAATCTTTCAAAACAAATGGAATTTTTTTATTTGGTTTCTTTCTTTAGAACAAAAAAAATGATGAAGTACAAAAATGTAAATTCAAAGTAAAGTAATTTAAATTAAAAACTATGAATTAATTTTAATATATTTTCCTGTATCATCAACAAAATAAACTAATTATTCTTTTTCATAATTATTATACTTCAAATTATTCCCGAAAAAATTAAGAGGATAATTAGCTTGCCTTCATATTTTGTGAAATTTACATAAGTTTTCATGAATATAAGAAGAATTATTAACTAATCTTTTGTTAGTTAAGGTATAATTATATATAATGTTTTAAACAATGATATTTTAAAATTACTGCTCTAGAAAGGTACCTTATGGTCAAAAAATTAAAAATTTCTCTATTATCATAAATATTACTATAAATTTTATTGTCAACTATTTCTAATAAAAATCTATCTATTCAGATTAAAGATTATTATTATTTGCTTAACATAAGTTTACATGAAATTAATAAAAATGTAATAAAGGTTTATTTTCTGTTTAATAATTATTTTGAATAATGTACGATTATCAATATATATCTAAACAACGTTAAATTATTATTATAAGTGTAATTATATTAGTAGAAATTTAAGCATATATTAGCATGAATATTACTAGCAAACACATCAAGTGGTATATATATGTAATGGAGAATAATAAATTAACAAAGATATGCACCCAACTCTTTTTTTACGCGGTCTTTTTTACTCGACTTTGTAATAACATGGTTGACCAATATGCTTTTTAAAATTTTTTGTTCAAACATGAATCCCCAAACCTTTTTGCTAAATATTCAAATGCTGTTTTTACTGCTTAATACCAACTCTCTGATTCAACCACCCAATCAAGGTATTATAGCTGCATTTAAAATGCACTGTATAAAGCAACTGTATAAAGTGGATGAAAGAAATTTGGTTGTTGTGGAAGCATGGAGAAAATTTATGATTATGGATTGTGTTAAACATGTTTCTTTTGTCATCAATTAGTTGCACTAATTAACCTTAAATGCTTGGGAAAAAAATTTGTAGCATGCGTGAAAAGGGGAAGTTTCTTAGTACAAAAATCTGCTGTGGGTTCTGAAATTATAACTCTATCAAATGCAATTGGTGGTGAAGGCTTTAGCAACTTACAAAAGGACATCGAAGAATTGATGCTAGAAAGCCCTTTAGATGAGGGCGATTTGATCGAATTTATGACAGTTTATGATAATATAGAATATATTGACGAAGTCGAAGATGAAGTTCGGTTACTAACAGCTGATTTTATTCACGAGGGCTTGAAATTTGCTACAAGTATGGAACTTTTTCTTACTCATGATCCTGATATAGAGCACACATTAAAATTTCCATGTAATCTTAAGTTTTGTTAAGTAAAAAAGAGAGGTCGTTAATAACAGACGTAACAACAATAAAACCAACATAGACCGTTAATAATGAACGAAATTATTCATTTCAATCGAAGTCGACAGTTATGTAGGAATATCTAACACATTTACTGATGATATCATTTTTGTTCTAGTTCGTAATAAGAGTGCTCACTTGTAATCAAGTAGCGATGAATAGTTGTCAGTTAGTAGTTTTATTACAAATTTCAATTTGAATTTTTATATTTGGTATGTACTTATAGACTGAATTTTCCCTGTACACTAGGTTTAATATTTATGTAATAAAAATGAATTTTTTTTATAAATATGTAATATGGATTTCCTTATTATTTTTTTACACGGTTTTTTTAAAAAAATATTTAGAGTTTTTTCATCTTACATGATTTCTTAAAGTTGTGGAACATATCCCGAAATTTATCATGCGTCACATGTATTTCTTCCACGAATTTTTTGACACAATTTTCTAATGAACGTATCTACCATGTAAAAAAGAGTTGGATGCACATGCATTAAAATTTAATATCTAAAATAGTGTGAAATTATTGACGCAATAGAAAAAGCAAACAACACATGTTGCATTAATCACTAATGCATCGTTAATTTCAGACCATTTTTAGATATTAGATTCAAATGCGACAGCCTATAGCTGAGAACTTGTGAAATCTAGTCTAATTTTAGTCACAAAATTAATAAATTAAAAAATAAAGACATCATGAGAAATAAAAATTTAGATTGATTATTTTCCTTGGCTATTACTGATTTTTTAAGAAAATTATAAATCAATAAAGCATAATAAATTAAAAACACTATTATTTCATTATTATCCTTGATTATTGTTTAGTGTCTTATATATAAAGAATTTGATAAATATAAAGAAAATAAGTAATACATGATGCGTAATATAAGTAATATATTTTTCATTTCCATAAATATTTGAAGTTCTAAATCGATTTTAAGTTAAGAATATTTTACATTTCTTTGCACATACCAATTTCTGTAATATAATTTTTAATGTCTTAAGTAATTAACCTGTAATACGTTAGAGTTATTAAACCGATTTATATAAATAAACACAACCTAAATAGAAGATATATGTTGAATAAAATATTTATATATCAATATGTTACTTGCTTAAAATCATAAGTTTTGGGGAACACATAAGTTGTATAATATTTTGAAATTGCCACATAACATTCATACATTAAAAAATAACAGGGAAGAAAAAAAAACACTTAAGAAATTTAAAGAAAAATTTTAAAACTCAAAAAATGTTTTCATTATTTCTGTAGAAAATATTAGCCCCATTCTATATCGTAATGCAAATAGTTTCCCCCCATTTATGTATTTATTATTAAAGCGTTTTTAGTTAAAAACATGGTAATGTTGAAAGCCTTTTTTTTATAACATTTTGAAAACAACATCAACAACCTCAGACATGTTAGGAATTAAAGACTTTCTTAGAAATTCTTACATTATCTTAATGCTTCAAATAAAAACAAATGTGTTTTGAAATCATTTGCTTTAAAGAATTTTTAAAAATTACGTTTTGTTAAGATAGCTGATTGCTTGCTTGTCATTTTTATGGCTGATGTTTCTACTGAAGCAAATATATAACCAAAAACTATCAAACAACTTTTGTACTAAAAGATTCACACAATTTTAATAACAAAAATTCTACTTTTTTTTTCTCTTGTTTCGAATGCAATTCACGTTGGACAGCTAAGCATTTGAAAGAAAGACACATTTTTTTAGCAATTATTTTTTGAAATAAGTGATTTTTTTTCAACAGTAAAATAAAAATATAAAATTCGAGAATTCTTGTAAAATTGGAAAAAAGGAGCAATATAATAAAAAAAAGTACCTTTATAGAAAAATAATTCACACACTTCGTAATTCGATGTTTGAAAATATTTCTCTGTACAAAGTTTTAAAACTCTTTTGTTTAAAAGCAACTGTGTATCATTGTTGAAAGTTAAGTTGAATAATAGGAAGAAAGAATTCGGCAAATCAAGTTATAAAATTTATACTATCAATGCGTAAAGTTATACCTTAAAGAAAGTAAAATTATATTTTCATTTCTAGTAAATTCATGTTCACTGTATTATTAAACAACATTATGTAAGAAAAAATTAAAGAAATATTTATTTTCTATGAGCAATCAAATAACTTTAAGAAAATCGCCTGTAATCAATGTCAGCATTCTTTAAATATTATTATGCATTTGCATGCTACTGCTTTGAATTTGTGAATCCGTTTTGGGTTTTTAATGTAAGTCTTTCTAGAAAATATGTTTTAAAAAATTCTTTTTTCTTTGCTTTGGTCAAAAGATTCATGGCGCTATGAATCACAGTTAACCTACTGAAGGGAAAGAAATGGGAAAAAGATGAATAAATAATAAGAAAAAGAACTAAATGTCTTACTCCCGTCTTCACAGTATCATTTAACTGTCATACGTAGTCGAATTTACTCGTATATTCCAAAAATAGTGCAAGTATTTGGGTTTAAAAGGTATCAGAATGTTTGCAAATCTGAGAAACATGTTTGCAAAGTTTTCGAAAATGTTTAAATTTCAGCTTAAGGCTAAAACTATTTTTTGGAAAATATATTTTTATATCTGATACTCACAGCTTTCTATTTTCCTTAACTTTCGAATAATGCTTTGGAAACTTCAGTTTGCCATTATTAGATTACTACAGTAATTATATAGCAATTAAAGTAAAACATTGAATTATAAATATTAAAATACAGCAAACGAATAAAAAAGAATGACAGTTAAAAGAAAAGAAAAAAAAAGCTTGCGCACTTATGTATGTATATGTATATGTTTAGTTTTTGCCGGGTGTTGGAGTTGGGAGAACGGTTACACGTCTCTAACTCCTGGCATAATTTTACCAATGGACAAAATGTGAGTAACATACTTGAACTGGAAATCTCAATCAAACTTTAATGTGTTTATTTTATCGTTTTATTTCAAATTTTGTTGTTGTTTTCAAGATTGAGAGATTGAGCTATCTATCGTAATGTAAGCTATCTATCGTAATGTTGAGCTACGAGATTGAGCTATCTATCGTAATGTAAGTTTTTAGTTCTCACTTTGCAGTTGATTCTTGAGTCTCTCTCTCTCTCTCTCTCTCTCTCTCTCTCTATATATATATATATATATATATATGTAGAGAGAGAGAGAGAATTTTTATAAAAGAGTTCTGAGTATCCTCTGGGATCTCATTTGGTTTATAATAGGAAATGTAAAAACAAAAACCCGTATTTTTTGGAACTCTGAATTTATTAGTTCTGCTTACACTTCGGATAGAAGATCATTCTGTTCACGTATCAAGGATTTTCACCAAAGCGACTTAATTTCCAATAACATACCCAAATCCCAACGTTCTAGGGATTCTGATCATTTAAACTTAAAGTTTAAAAGGTGCTCTAATAAGAGATGCAAGACATGCGTTATGATGGCTGAAGAGCAGTATGATAAGTATTCAAACTTTTTATTTTGTAAAACTTTAAATTGTATATATATGATGAATTGTGGTATATGCCAGTTCAGTTATGTTGGGCAAACTTCGGGAACAATAAATATTAGAATTAATCAGCATAGATCTGATACGAAACATTTTAATAGTCGTAAAAATATAGGTCGAATAGAAATTAAACATTTTAATTCACATGATTTTAATACTATTAAAATATATATTAGTAAAATTGTACCCAACATAAAAGAAAGATTATGGCTTGAGAATTCTTACATTGGTTTTTATGGTACTGTTTACCCTTATGGACTAAATGTAATATGAAAAAATAAAAATGTATTAAATGCAAATAAGCAAAATAACCAAGTATTTTATTACCGAGAAGGATTCTATAGGATTAATAATCCTTATAAATTAACTAGAACTTCTAGAGGAAAACATAGAAATCGAAAAATAAGAGATTTTTCAACTATTAAAGAAAAAATGTTTCAATTGGGATTAGAATTTGAAAAGAACTATCTCATAGGACATATTAAGCACTTTATGTTCGGACTTAATAAAAGAGAGGTAAAGGTTGTCATGAATATTTGGAATAATGACGTTATTCCGGATTCTCAAGGATTTCATATCATTGGAGATATATATAGATATCTTTGCCATAAAATGAAAATTGATTTGAATATTGATGAAAAATATATTACAGAATATTGCACCTTTCTCTTTATGAATAAATCATTTAAAAAAATTAATTTTTCTGGTGTGTTTCAAAAACACATGGCTCTATTTCCGATTAAAAATATCAGGATAAAAAGAGCTTTTAAGTACAATAAAAAAAACTTGGTAGATCCATTTTTAATTACAATAATATTTCAGAGTCACAAACACCACAAGTATGTAAATGCAAAGATTACAAACAGTATGTTGATTCATTCCATCAACATGTTGTTACGGGAAACATGAACATCGTTAAAAGCGATTTATTGAGAGAATTTATGATTAAAGTAACTAGATTCAGGCTCATTATTACTAATAGTAACTTTGTAGTAAGAAAATAAATTACTAATGATTTTGACAATTTTATTCTTAAGGTTACAATTAAATATGGTTTGCCAATTGAGGCATTTGACGAATTTAGGTCATGAGTTTTGAAGAAAATTCTGTATTTGAATTTTAAAGTGGAAAGGGAAATTACAATTAAAGAACTAAAACTTGCTGTAGATGATTTGCAGAAGGATTTTGTTATCGTTTATGTAGATAAGGTTCTTGCAAATTATGCAATTATTTGCAAATTTTACTATCATAAATTATTGAGTGAACATGTAATGAATAATAATGCTTTCCAGTTATCCAAATATAGTAAAAGAGAAATAAATAATCGTCTTTTGGCATTCAATAAGAACTTGGGTTTACATCTCACAAACATTAAATTTCCATATATTTTCTTAACGCCAAAATTTCACAAAAATCTTGTCAAATTTCGAAGTATTACGAATGGATATAGCACCTACATCACTAAATCTGGCAAACTTTTACAATCCATTCTTCAAAAATCTATTGATAATATTGAAAATACTGCTATTATTAAAAATAGTTTTGAAATTGTGAAGAACATGAAAGAACGAGAGGTATTCTCTATACATGGGTATAATTTTGAAGACCTTTGTAACTCAATAGATATTCAAGATTTAATTAAAGTTCTTGCAATTTTATACGATAAATATCATTTTAATCAAACAATAAAACGTGAAAAATTCCATTCTCTTATTAAACTTGTATTACAAGATAATTTTATAGTTTTCGGTCAAAATCTCTATAAGCAAATTCAGGGTCTCCCTCAAGGAGGTCGAGCTAGTAATTGTCTGGGCAATTTTTATTTACATTTTTATGAATTACAACAGATTGATAATGACTCTTACTTTCTTTATCGTTACATAGATGTTTTACTCGTTTCCGCCCAGCGTCATATTTATAGGACAGTTCATTTTCACCATTAAAAATAAAGCTATTCAATATTTTGCCTATTCTTTTTCCACCCCCTGAAGAGTAATGGTTTCACCCTACTTACTTAAACCAGTTTGGACCGGATGAAAGCATTTTTCAGCCAGCAGCAGACACGTAAACTTCGCCATTTTCATGATTTTTTCTTGCTGAATTTCATTGTAATTTAATCGTACGAAAAGGTTTTAAAGGTAAGTTTAAATATATTTTTTCAGAATTTATATTTGAGATCTTCTATTAACAGATATCTTATAACGTTTTAAAATTATTTTTACTTTTTTTAGTTTTAATTACAAATTTAAACTACTGTCCTAAAAATAGGACACTGGGCGGATTCGTTAAATTTTCTGATATTTAGTTCTTTTCATAGGTGCTCAAGATGTCGCGGAAAAAAGTTTTTAAAACTGCCGAGGAAGCTGTAAAATATCTATTTTCGGAGGAATTAGAGTCCGAAATGATTGCTTTGCCACCTGAAGTAGATGAATTAACAGATGAAGAAGGTTTTGATGACACTGAAACTCTTGACCCATCTGTAAGATATCTTTGTAACATTAAAAAACAAAAACTCTGTATAATAATAAATATTTTTAAATTCTGAATAACCATATCCAGAATGAATTAAGAAGTTAGTTGGAAGATGTTACTGTTTTAATAAGATCTACGCTAACAGAATACCTGTAACATAATTTACACGCAGACCATTTAAAAAATAATTTTTGTAAAGTCTGAGCCATAAATGAATACATTTTACTAGGAATCCAAATATTAAGCATATATAGTCATCAGTCGTAGAAAATGCTTTTGTTTGTGAATAAGTAAACCCAAAAATGGAATGCTACACATGTACTAAAAATTCCAGAGTAAATGCAAAACTCCATATACAAGTCTTCTCCACATCTCAATCCACAAAAAAAAAAAAAAAAAAAAAAAAAAAAAAAAATGAAAAGAGAGGGCACGTGATGATACATGTAGAAAAATAAATATTTCAGATTTCAGACTCAAAGCCAAATTCAAACAAAAGACTCATAAATGGAAGTCTTTATTTTTCTCAATATAATTTTTAATTTGAAAATTTTCCTACCATAAGCAACTTCTAGTCGGGTAGATTCAAGTTACACTGCATTTTGATTGCAAAACAAAATAAGATTAATTACTGTTTTGAAGGATTGTTTTTATTAAACCACATATGTCTTCATACATATCTCAGGATTACGAAAAATGGTTTGGTCACAAAAGTGTTTAGTATTTATTATTAAAAGTTTAAATATAATTTCATATTTAATGGACAGTGAAGTGAGTACGGAATACTCTATTAATATAGTGGAAGGATTGGAAAGACAATTCAACCTAAGTCCCTACTAATAATAGAAAAGTACACAAAAATGAGAAATTTTCGTAAAAAATGCCTGAGGTTTAGTTAAAAAAATATAACGGTTTTTCTATGATGTATTGCATTTGATCTTATTCGTCAATTATGCATAAAAAGATTAATAAACAGCCTCAAGGTTATAATGAGTGGCCGCGGTGACCTAGTAGTCATAGTTGTTAATATGTGGCCTGTGTTGTTTCGTCTAGACGTGGGTTTCAGTCCTGATGCCACTAAAAAGGCGCTGTGTAGCGCGTCTAATGCACGTTAAATCTGCTAAGTCTCCAAATCCTCCTTTTGGCGAGGTGTGGCAGTTTGGAAAGGGAGGTGCTAGCTTAATTGGAAAAATTTAAGCCACAGTAAAATTTACGAGGACGGCTTGCCTTGTAAATTTTATTGTGGTTCAAAATTACGATGTCTATCTTCAATAGCCTACGTTTGGCTCCTAAGTGTAATGTTAATAAAAATCAATCAAATAATCAAAAATAGGAAAAAATGAAAGTTTCTTGAATAACAATTACTTTTTTAATAATGGAATCGCAAAAATAACTATTGTGCAAGAGTTAAAAATATTTTTCAAAAATTGATGATATTTGATAGTAAAATACAGTATAAAATAAAATTTTATGTCTGTGCTTTTTATATGAAACAACGCAAGAGGTCTTTAGAAACTAATATTGTGTTATAAAGGATTAAGTATTCAGGTTGTTCTATTAATAAACATGTAAGGAATTTCTGCAATGTAGGTAAACATAATCATATAAGATAAAATAAATTGTATTTTTAAGTCATATTTAAATCTTGAAATTCACTTGTATTTGGTATAACTGGCTTCCCTGTTCAAGTGATGTACTAGAAACTTTTGTAGCATTTTAAGAAAATGATGAATTATTGAGCTTTACTTATTGAAAACAATTAAACCTTAACAATTTATTGAGTTCTACAGAAGCTTTGAAAACATTAGAAAATATCACTGAATTTAGTGATTTAAGTCCAATGTTATATAGATTGAGTTTTTGCATTACTTAGCTTGGAGAAAGCAAAGTTTCTTAAAAAAAAAAAGAAAATTTCTTAGTATTTTAATACACTTAGAAATAAAAAATGTTTGTGGATAGTAACAGTAATATATTTGTAGCAATCTAAAATATTTGTATTTCTAGAATAACACAAAAGGCTAGCATTTCACGAAGGCAACACCTTTATCCCAGCTTTTATATTTTTCTCAAAAGCTCTTGTTTTTTTAGTAGAGGTATTTACACATAGCCTAGATTAAACAAATGCGACTTTATAACGGTTAAAGGAAACATATACTATTCTAAAGCCTGACATAGAAGCAAAAGGTTCGTAAAGTGAAAGCTTTCCAATTCTATTCCAGAAAAAAAGCAAATAACAATTCGAATGGAATGAAAGTTCTGTAAACTAAAATACAAGCAGCGACATATACCCTGTAAACGAAAAATATCGTTTGAGCTCGAAAGTATCTCAGAGAATATTTTTGGCTTACAGAAAAGGAAGAAAAATGAGACAAATAAATAGTTCTCCAGAAGGGTTTCAGAAAGGTGACTATTCATGTCATGGCGAAATCCCAAGGAAGACAAATGTATTAAAAATAGATAGCAGTAAATAAAGTTTAAGTAAACTAAGACAAAGTGATAAAGGTTTTATTCATGGGGAAAAAAACTTACTAAAATAGAGTAACTAGATGCAATTTTTTTCAATATGATAGTGCTTAATTTATGTCGAAAAAAATATCAGTCCGTCATTGAACATATATTATAATTATTAAACCATTTATATTAGTACATGAAATACATAGATTTTACTTTCATGTTTGTCACACAGATTTAGATCAGTTGTTGTAGATGTATTCATAAGAAAACATATTATTATTCCTCCATCCCGCTTTAATTTAGTGAAATATATTTATTCTACGTCTTTAGAGAGCAAATTGTAAGAGAAAACTTTCGAGATGACCAAAAAAAAACTTTATTAAAGAATGGGAATCAAGTAATTTCTGAATGAAAATTTCAGTAATTTGATGGACACGCATACACAAAACAAACATGTATGCAAGCACGCCAAATGCACTCACGCACTGCCCCAGATATATATAAAAAGAATGTGTGCATATATATATATATATATATATATATATATATATATATACATACATATATATACATATAATCAAATAAATCCCCAATTAAGTTTTTAAAATTCTAAAGCTAAGTGATTAATATATATTGGCAAATGATCACATTTACTAGAATATTTCTTATATTTTATGACATTTAGTAATAGTTTGATCCTGTAGTAGAGTTTTGAAATGAAAAATCAAGAGCTTTATTTTAAATTATATTTATATATTAAGGAAATATTATTTTCCTATTTAGATTTTTTTCAATGCTTTTGCAACACATCTAAATTTATAAAAATATAAATTAAACATAAATTCTTGTAAGAATTATAAAAAAATGATTTTACGATATATGTATAAATTTGAATATATATATATATATATATATATTTACGATATATACATATTCAAATTTAGTATACTTAAAAATTGAAAAAGTTTGATAACCTGTTTTAAGATTTTCAGTGAAAAAATATTAGATATGAATGGCTATTTTTAAATGAAGCATTAATTGTGTTTCTTATTATCAACAACAGTTTACACGAATTTCTTACCCAGTTGACATCAGTTGCATATTTTTTTCTTTGACGTTGAAGTTGTCTAGAGATCTTTGACCATTGATTTCAGATTAATTTCTTCCATCGTGTTAAATTTTAAACTTCAATTTAGTAAAAATTTCAAACAAATATATTGAAAAGAAATTTAAAATGGTTTTTTTTGTTGCTAGAATTTTGGTGATATTAAAATCGGACTATTATTAAAAAAATATCAGAGTATTGCAGATCTTGACTTTTTAATAAAACCAACAATGAAACATTTGTTATTAAATATGCTACCACCTTTTCATTATGATTATTTAGAAATAAGGGATTTTCAATAAATATATAGTAGATTGAAACGAAAAGAATGTTGAAATACTTAAATATCTCCAACCTTCATTGAAAAAAAACTAAAATTTCTTCCCGTCTACTTTGTATAAAAGTAGTGTTTTTCATTTATTATTAGTGTAGGAAAAGTTGATGTTTTGGAAAATAAAGAGGGAAGTATTTTCAGCTTTAAAGTTCATAAAAATGTTATTTTTTTGCATTATACATTAAAACTCCAAATCATTATAAACCAGCAAGCAATGAGAAATGATTCAGAAATATGGGAAAGGGGTTTCTGCCATTAAGTTGTCGATTTTCAGAGCAGTTTCTTTTTGCTATTGCCTCAAGACTCTAGATACGAATTTTTAAAGTGCTTTCACTTAAGATGTTATAGTTCATTTTACTCATTTTGAAATTCATTCCAAAATTGGTTAAAAAAAACTAGAAGGAGAAGATATTACATCAAAAATAAAAAATGGGCTTCTTCTTCTTCATAACTCTGTAAACAATTTTTTTTTCATGATGCGAACGTTTGATGATAAACATATTGCGTGTGTGAGTTTCTTTAAATAACTCAAAAGGAAATGTATTTTAATATAAAAGTTGCAAAACTCAATTCATATATTTGGTTTATTTTTTTCAGTGCAACATTAATTTACATTTAGCTGGACAAGCATATATAATTTGTTTTTATTTCCCGTCATTTATTTAAATTTCATTTATTTTTTTTTGTATTAGATTGAAACAACTGAAAATAAAGGCCGTACATTCTATGTATCTTTGTTAAAATTTTCTAATTTTAGCAAAAGGTAAGAAAAAACATACATAAATGTAAATATAAGCGTATTACATAAAAATGATTATGTTTCAAACTGAATCTTTATTTTGATCCTAGAAAATCTAGAAAATAAATAAAATCATCCAGAAAATGGTTTGTTCATTCAATTAAAGTTTTAAATGTTTTCAATGCTATAAGAAATACAATGTATTTTCCAGTAAATCATGCCTTAAATCTCATCATTTCTTAATTTAAAGAATTATTACCACTATTTTTTTTTATATAATACACTCTGTAAAAAACGAAGAAATATTCAAGCCAATAATGATAGACATATTGAATGAACATACTACCATAGTACTATCAAGTCATTTAGAAACTGTGAAAAAATGTAAACTCTGATAACATTTTATACTTAAAGCCTGATTGAAATTTTGAATTATTTGAATTATTTTGAATTGTCTCTTTTCAGCCGTAGGAACACGACTATCATGAACAAATTATAAGAAATTCATATCAGCTTTGCGAAACTTAGAAGCACTTTTGATTTCCAGCCACTCAAATTCAAGTGCGCTTTCGAAAATTGAAAATGCTTAATTTCTATTTAGTTTCTAAAGACCGGTATATATAGGTATAATTTATGTAACGTGGATAAAATTACATTTTAATTGTAAATACCAAAAATGCGCAGTAAAAATGTTTAAATTGAAAGAGAAGCGCGCAATCTTTTTAAACATTAATTTTGCAGCTAGTATAAATTAATAATATATAATTATACAGTGCAAATAAATGAGTAATTTTATGAACATGTTTTAAGAACCTTCAGAAAAACTCGTGATTGATATTATGAAATAAACAAACCAACGTCAGATGAATTGTAGATGCATTTTTAAATGACACTATCGTGTTTAATGTTTAATGATGGAACTTGAAATACTCAATCCAGAGACAATATCATTCTTAACTAAACACTTAAATCATAGCTGTAATATCCTGAAATAATAAGCAATAATTTAAATGATGCAGGTTTACGTGAATAATGTAATAAAATAAATTAAATTTAGTTATCCGGAAAAATATAATATTACCATTCGGATTACATCAAGTATTCGAATCGATCAAGTATTCAAGTACGAATTAAACCCCTTTTTTGAAGTATGATATTGTTGGAATGATATATTATTTTAGTCATCTTCATATGAATGCTTTGGGATGTCCTTAAAATATTTCAAAACATCTTTTCAAATATTTTGTTTGATTTTTTAAGATTCCTTAGAAATTTTATTGAAATTGGATTGCCAATGGAGAAATAATATAACACATACATTTTAACTTTCGTTGCTTTGAATTTGAAAAAAAAAAAAATTAGATTTTTATGATGATAGGAATCCAAAAAATGAAAATTTTATTCCTTTTGAATATATATTTGAGATACATTTTAAGAAAAATGCTTAATTAATCATTAATAGATTTAATAAACTATCTGTAAATAACAGGAAAACAAAAGATCTCTTAACATGCATTCATTTACACATTCACAAATTTATTGGATATCATTTAATAATGTTAAGTAATAATATCCATTTACAAATATTTATTATGTGAAGTACACAAACCTTTTTTATTTCAAATTAATACAAAAAATGTGGATGTAATGTTACTTAGGTTATGATTACACTTTTATAGCTTAAATAAAATATTATTCAAGTTTTTGTACACAATGGCTTAAATTATTTGAATGTATTCGTATTTTACAATTTTTCTTAGCATTTATATATATATATATATATATATATATATATATATATATATATATATGTTTGTATAGTTTCTAATGCTGAATAGTCATTATTTCATTGTTAGCATAAATTTTATAAATTGATTTAGGTAATAAATGCAGTATATAAAAAATTTGAAAAATATTGTTTTATTAATTAATTAATTACATATTTCGAAATATGAAATTCGTATTTCTTCAAAAAAGAAAAAACTTTAAATTCAATGTTTTTGAAAAATTATTGCGTAAAAAATTACACTTAATAATTGAGCTTTTTCAAGTTAATAAGAATCTAGGTTTGATGAAGCAAACAACAAATGAGAAAATAAAAAGGATATTCCCTTATTACCTAATATTCAATAACTTTTGCTTTAAAATTCCACAGTGACAATGGAAAATGTATTATCGGATAAAAAAAGAATAAAATGACTGATAATTTGCTAAGTTAAATTTTCTTAACCATCAGATTCAAGTTAAATTTTTGTATCATTTTTTTTGGGTTTAAAATATACATATAAATAAATGCACTAATATCAAAGACAAAATATACATAATTAAATTAAAAATTGAGTCTGAGTTAACATAAGTAATTCTTCGTTGAAGTAATTGTAAGAATTTGAAAACAAATCCAAATTTACTTTAATATGTAACGTCACTTTTAAGTAATCTTTTTGGTTGAATAATCGGTACAAAAATCGGTACAAAAATGGGTAATTGATGATGATATAGGACTAATTCAAAATAACGGAATTTACGTTATGTAAAGGAAAAGCCTGAAATTGAAATATTAGTTTTTGAAGAAATATAGCCGAAATTTGCGGATTCATATATTTCTTTGTAATTGAAATCTGTGATTTGTAAATACTTATGGAAAATGATTGATATTTAGACGTCTATTCTTCCAAAAAATTCTATTAAATGCAGTTCATTCAAGTAATATTTCATAAAGTACAAACATTTTTTTCATATGAAGTATACCAAATAACATGTCGGAAACGTTACTTTTGCAGAACTTACTGTTTCTTTGTTCACACAACAATACGAAAATATAATGACATCATTAAGCACAAATTATTCTTAAAAGAGCTCCATTGTTATATAGAAACCATTGTTAGCATTTTGGGCTGAAAAACGTTAGTCTCATTTGAGAACATAAATGAGGTTTAAGAATTAAATCATCAAACATTAATCGGATACAATTTCTCACATTATATTGAAAAATCAAATACTTCAAGAAATACTCATTTTACTCTTAGTATTTTCCTTTGATGTACTTAGTATAATTTAAAATTGAATTAAAATAGCAAAAACATTACTTGTACAAAGTTAATTTCTTAATTTTTTTTAAATATACATTAAATAACATTTCGATTTATTTTTTAAATTTTTAACTGAGCCATGATATTGGACAAGTTAAGAGTCAAATAAATATGTTTTATGTAACAGAGATTTCAAAGAAAACGATCGTTTTATGGAAATATTTTATTCTTCACACTTTAAAGATTTTGAAATAAATTTTAAGTAATTCAATTCTTCTTTAAATATTTCAGTGAAATTAATAATACGTTTACATTTATGTTGCTAAGCGAAATTTTATTTGGATCATATTTAAGCTCGTGCCTTTTCCATTGAAAACAAAAAGGTGCTAAATTTCTAATAGGATTATCACATGATGAGGGTCACCAATTTCACGCATTCATCGCGTTTTGATAATGCTTTTCAATTTTACTCGTTACACTTGTTAATTTTCAATTAAAATGAAAAAAAAAACCCTATTATGTTTTATTATATAAAAGAATGAGATGAGAGTAAAGAAAATAAATTTTGAAATAATAATAACATATTATTTGATTATATTTAAGAATGTGACACTGATGATATTCGGAGAGAATCCTTAACTTTGCCTTGCTCTTTTTATTTTACATATTTTTCCCAATTTACCTTTCACAGCAAATTAATGACGAAATGAATAATTGTATAAGTTTAAATTTTTATTTAAATGTATTTACAAGTTGAGACACTTAATATTAATGAACACCAGATTACAGCACGATATTATGTTTGGGAAAATAAATTAGCAGCAGAGTAGTATCAGTAAGTATTGAATCGTGTTTTGTGTCAGTCCTTATGTTCATTTATCTAATTGTTTTGCTCAATTAGTCATTTTTCAGTCTTAGTTGATTTGTTTTGCTGGCGTTAGATAGCCTTTGAACCCTTTCTTACTCGAAGTGAGTACAAGCATAAACAGTAAAGTAACGTAATGTATTCACGAAACGTATTGTGGTTGAATAAACAACCTCAATAACTTCATCTATGTGTGTGGCAAATTTACTTCAAAGCTCAAAGAAAGCCAATCACCAAATTAGTTAAGAAAGTATATGAACTGATTGTTTTTAGTTGTGTTCTTGGTGATACGGATAAAAATAGTACCTTATATTTTATGAAGAACCTTTTACGACTAAATTTACTGAAATGATAAAAATAAACTGCAAAAATATATCATTTGTTGTCCCAATGTCTTGGAGAAAGCAAAAAAAAAAATCATATTAATTATTTAATCATTGTTATTTTTTATTATTAATATAACAGAGCATTTGAATGAAACGAAATATACGATCAAACTTCACATTATTCCCTTAACACTTAAACCTGTGCTCCCCCTCTCTCTTTCATTGGGAAAGTTTCCTGCTCATAATCTGAAAATAACTGAACGGGGACCAGATGAAAGTGAAAGCGAAAATGGACAACTTATTAAAGAGTACATTTCTAAATCTCATATCATGTCGCTTCAGACCTGATAGAATAAAGAGAATCGATTGGTTTGGTCCGTGATTTGAAACTATCTAAGCAGAAAGTAGCACTATTAGGCTCGAGACTCCAACATTGGAGACTATTACAAATATTTCCAAATTAAAGTTACAAATATTTCCATATTTAGAATAAGAAACAGGATTTTATGAGAATTTTTTTAAATGAAAAATTCACCGTATACTTGCACAAATATGGATAGCTCGATAGGTTTTCTAGATAATGAGTAATTTAAAGATCAGAAAATTTTTGTAGATTCTTCTAAAATGCGTCTCAAAGCAGTGCTACTGCATGATAACAACAAACTTCATTCAGTATCTTTGACTCATGCAATGGACTTGCGTGAAACATAAAATCATGGTTTTGCTTCTCGAAGGATTCAAATATAAAGATCATGTACACATTTACAGTGATTTATAAGTTGTTACCATGCTCAATGAATGACAAAGCCCTTTCGTAAGATGTTGCTGTTTTTTATGTTTATGAAACAACCGTGACACAAAACATCCACTATAACTTCAAACACTGACCTGGGAGGAAATCATATGCGATTGAAGAGTGAAATTTGTTAAATGTTAGTTGAGCTGAGTAAGATCTTATAGCCTCTACTTCCTATAAAATTAGAGCTGATAAAGATTTTTGTCATGGCTTTTAATAAAGAAGACCAAAGTTTCAGATTGTGAGGGAGATATTTCCAAAATTGAAGGAAATAAAGTTGAAAGAATATATTTGCATTTGGGCACAAATACAGAAATAGGTGAAACGTTTGATTCTAAGCACTCAAATCTATAGTTAGCTTATCATCATCTTTTAAAGCTATTGTTCACGAAATTTTGATAACAGAAACGTTGAAGATAGTATTACTATAGTAACTGATTTATTAGACAACGACAAAAATACGGTGTATAGAGTATCATTAGAAATTTACTTTTTGAATTCATCAATAGACTTTCCCCCAAACAGTTTGGGAGCAGTAAGTCATGAACAAAGGGAATGTGTTCACCAAGATATCCCTATCATTGAGCATTGTTATCGGTAGCGTTGGGAAGCTGCAACGACGAGCGATTACTATTAGTTTCTGTTTAGGGAGATTGGTGAGATACAATGCGAAAGAAAAGCTTCATCATCAGCCATATCAAATTGATATTACGAGTTGTAATATTAACACTGTATATTTTGTGCCTTGTTAAGTTTTTTGTTTTAAATTTTTTTAATTGTTATCAAGTAAACAGTGTTATATTATGTTCATAAATGT
>BMAW01010566.1:0-48177 GCA_019974015.1 Nephila pilipes
ACACCATAAATCCTATTTTACGGGTTAAAGAATCTGAGCTTCAAGCATTTAAAAGAAGTTTTAAATTAATATATATTGTCCTACTAAGTGCCGATGCAAATGCAACATGTCGTCCACGACAGGACCTGTATAATTCGATTTGTGGATAGTAAGTTAAAGCGAAGCAAGTGACTTTTGAACTGGATTATTATTTTGATGATACTTAAGATGCTCCATTTCAATTCAAATAAACGAAAGTACTTTACTTTCGTTTATTTGAAATTGAAATGGAGCATCTGAAATAAAAAAGATTAGCAACTCGCTCTTCATTTTTACGTTTGTATGATTCCATTAACAATGACTTTTTTTAAGGCTGGCGATGATTTGGCTCATAGATTTGATTTATTTGCCAATTTTGAACTGTTGAGTGAGAAATACAATAAACTCTGCATCCTGAATGAAGAAATTCAAAATACAATGTTACTGGAAGCAGATGAAGACTCAACAGAATTGAAAGCTGAAATTAATGAATCAAATGATTTTATTAGAAAATTTAAAAGAATTAATTTGATTTTTGAAACAAAGTGTAATGTAAGTGAGAGTGATGAAAGTGGTTCTATTCTCAGTGTATCTAAGAGAAAATTCAAGTTGCCCTTACTTGAATTAAAGAAATTTGGTGGAGAAATAAGTGACTGGCTTCCATTTTGGGGTCAGTTCAGTAAAACTGACAGTGATCCAGATATCGACGCTGCTGATAATCTTCAGTATCTAATACAATGTATGAAACCTTCCACTAGAGCAAGAGAGTTGTTTGAGAGTTTTCCACCATCAAGGGAAAATTATTGAAAGGCAATGGACTCTTTAAAATCCTATTTTGGAAGGGAAGAACTGCTTGTGGAGTTTTATATGCGAGAAATATTGAAATTAACAACATCTATAAATTCTAGAGATCAAAAAGTGAAACTTCCCACCTTGTATGATAGGATTGAAACTCAATTAAGAGCTCTGGAAAGTCTAGGTATGACGACTGAAAAGTATGCAGCAATGCTGTTCCCTCTTGTGAAATCCTGTTTATCAGAAGAAATCCTCAGAGCTTGGCAGAGGAACAATAATTCAAATGATAAGAAGGGGGAATTAAGGTTGGAAAATTTAATGCTGTTTTTAAAAATGAAGTCGAAGCAGAAGAGCGAATTAATCTGGCGATGAAAGATTTCGCTGTTTAACAAAATTGCAGTGCCAAGACTCCCCCATTGAAAAGACATACACCTATTGAGGCTGGACTTTTTGCAGGAAATCAGAATTTCGTTATAACAACTTGTGTCTTTTGCAATGAAAAGAATCACGAAAGTAAAAATTGTAAACCTGCTTTAAATTTAGATTTATTAGAAAAAACAGCATCATTATTAAAAAAGAGATGTTGCTACAGATGTTTGAAGATAGGTCATCAAGTGAAGCAAAGATTGTTCTCTGTGCCAAATAAGGCATTATTGTGTCATATGTCCTAAAATAAAAGGTTTGGAATCACCAGGTTCCAATAAAATGACTGATCAAACAGAAACATCAATGGAAAAGTTTAGTTCTTTAGCAAATCCAACATGTTCAGCTAATATTCTTCTACAAATTTTGGTGGTATTTATTCATGGAAAGAACATTAAATTTCCAATTAGAGCCTTAATCGATACAGGTAATCAGAAATCCTACATAAGCAAAAATGTTATTGCAAAGAGGAAATGGGAGCCCATTGGAACTGAAGAAATGATCCACAATCTATTTGGTGGTGTTGAAAGCCATCATAAGCATCATCTGTACAGAGTATATGTAAGTAGCTTCCAAAAGGATTATCGTTGTACTTTTGAAGTCTTTGATCAAAAAAAAATATATATATGTGCTGATATTCCAAGAAGGAGTGTTGGAAACTGGACAAAAGAGATTAAAGAAAAGGGGATATTCATAAGTGACCAAGAAGCTTGTTCCCTGAAATCTTCATCTTCAGTACATTTGTTAATAGGTGCTGACGTTGCTGGAAAACTTTTCACTGCAAAATTACGAATCTGTCTTGTGGATTAGTCGCAATGGAAACCCTGATTGGATGGACTCTCATGGGAAAACAGAATAATGTAGAAAAGAATGACAGTTACATGACAATTTTATCTTTGCATGTAAATAATAGAAGTATAAGTTATCTTTGGAGCTTGGACACTATTAGTATATTAGATCCTACTGATAAACATTGTCAAATGGAACTGGAATACGAAACTAAAGAATTATTTTTGAATTCCATTAAGCAAGATAAAGATAGAATATATGTCGTTTTTCTCTACCTTGGTTGGAAGATCATCCTACATAGCCTTCCAACGAAAGTTTGTTTGAGAAAAGATTGAAAAATTCAGTGGATAGAATCAAGGCACTTAATATTCTGCAGGATTATGAAAATGTTTTTGAGGACTGGAAGAAAGAAGGTGTAATTGAAGAAATTAATATTGAATGTCAAGATAACTTGAACTGCCATTATCTTCCTCATCAATCTTTCTTAAAATAGAATTCTACGACAAAGATCAGACCAGTCTTTGATGGTTCTGTAAAAATCAAAGGAAGTCCATCTTTAAATGACTGCCTAGTGAAAGGTCCAAACCTTGTAGAACTTATCCCATCCATTTTAAACAGATTTCGAATGTAGAAATATGGTGTAATAGCCGATATCCTTAAGGCCTTTTCGCAAATTGGTTTGAATGATAATGCCAAGAGTTATCTGCGATGTCTTCGGTGGTAAGATGGAGACCCAAATAATGTCAAAATTTATTGATATTATCGTGTGGTCTTTGGCATTAAATCAAGTCCATTTCTTTTGGGTGCCACATTAGGTTATCATCTAGATAGAGTTTCAGACGACTATAAGTAAACAGCTCAACTACTTTAGAAGTCAATGTATGTTGATAATTGTGTGGCCAGTGTTGCAAACAAGTCTGAACTGATTAAGTTTATTGAAGAATCGAAAGGAATCATGGCTCTAGGGAAATTTGATTTGCATGGCTGGCATCATAACTCTTTTGATACTTCAAAGGGAGATTATGAATCATAAAATGCTTTTCCTGTTTTACAAGACATACCAGTTCTTGAAATTGTGTGGAACATTGTAAGAGACACTTTAAAAATTGATCTGAGTTGTGATAAGAAAAATGAATCTGCAAAAGAAGCAAAAAGATATATTCTGTCAAAATGTCACAAAATATTTAATTCTATTGGCATTACTACTGCAATTACATTAATTCCTAAGATATTGCTCCAAGAAAGTTGGAAAATAAAAGCCAATTGGGATGAAAGTCTGCCTGAAGAAATGGTTTATAAATTTGATAAACGGGTGGAACTGTTACCTAAGTTAGAAAAACTAGATGTGTAAACATGGCTTCAAGTGCATGAAAATGCAAAAAATATCTTACATGTATTTTGTGATGCTAGTCAACAAGCATATGCTACATGCATTTTCTTAAGGGTTGAAAATGACCAAAGAGTTACTTGTAACTTGGTGGAAGCAAGACCTAGAGTAGCTCCTCTAAAAGGTATTTCTATATCAAAGTTAGAACTCTTAGATTGCTGTATTGGCATGAGACTAGGCAAGACCATATGTGAAGATTTAAAGGAATTTGGTAATCTACCTGTGTATTATTGATCAGATTCCATGAATTTTTTTTATATTGGATTAAAAATGATAAACAATGGGCAACATTTGTGATAAACAAAGTGAAGGAAATAAGGACTAATAGTGAACCAGGTCAGAGGAATCATGTGCCAGAAAATTTAAACTTAGCTGACTTACCTTCTAGGGGTTTTTCATTACACACTTTGATAGCTCGAAAGTGGAGGGAAGGTCCTGCCTGGTTAAAAGACAAAAAGAAAATGTGGCCTATCTCTGATTTATCCCCAGATAAAAGTGTTATAAGTACAGAAAAAAGAAAATCGGTTGTTACTTCTTTAGTGGTGTCCAAGAATATTCTAGAATTCTGAAGCAGATTTTCATCATATCAGAAATTGTTAAGAGTTACTGCGTGGATCATCAGAATTTGTAATAACTGTAAGAATAAGAACATTGCTCCTTCAACAAACATGCTTAGTTTTGAGGAACTCAAGGAAGCAGAAATCAAAGTCATGTTCATTGTGCAAAAGTCATCATTTTCTTCAAATAATGTTGAGAGATTAAAAAATATACCATATGTGGTAGAAAAAAATGGGTTACAGAATGGGTTGCTTAGAATGAAGACTTGATTGAATTTCAGAGAAGATACTGAAGATTTCAAGTTTCCTCTCATTTTGCCTTCAGATCACCCTATTGACATGAGTGTTATTGTGTATAAACACAAGGAACTCATGCACTGTGGGATTCAGACTTTGATTGCATGTATTAAAGAAAAGCATTGGATATTAAAGGTTAGAAGGACTCCGTCAATGTGCTCAGTGCAAAAGATTTAATCTCAAGTTTGATTCAGTGAACTTTGCTCCTCTCCCAGAAGACCGAATAAAGGAAGCAGCCATTTTTGGAGTAATAGGAATAGATTTACCTGGACCTGTCTTCTTGAAAGATGGAAGAAATCGTGGATTATTTTATTTATATGCGCAGTATTTCGAGCCAAACATCTGGAACTTGTGACTTCCATGTCTACTGACAAATTTCTGCTTTCTCTGAGACGATTTATAGCTCGCAGAGGAAGACCTACAATTATCTATATCGATAATGGTAACAACTTCGTTGGAGCCGTTCACCTTTTGCAGAAGATTGACTAAGATTAAGTGATTGCGGATGGGACTGCAAAGAGAATTGTGTGGAAATTTATACCCCCAGCTTCTCCTTGGCGGGGTGGATGGTGGGAGTGTCTCATTGTCTTAGTTAAAGATCTACTGAAAAGAATCCTAGGAAAAGCCTGTTTGAAATTTGAAGAATTTAATTCTCTACTGTGTTAATGTGAGAGTGTAGTCAACTCTAGATCTCTCACTTATGTTTCAGATGACAATGAATTTGAGCCGCTGACACCTTCTATGTTTTTACAAGAATTAAAAGAATATAGTGTACCTGATCTTGACCATTTAGAATCTATCAATCTTCAAAAAAGGCTTTTGTATAGAGCTAAACTTCGTGAAGACCTTCGTAAACTCTTCTGACTAGAATATTTGGATCATTTCAGACAAAATTCAAAGACAATTAGGAGAAGTCATAGTATTGCTGTAAGAGAGGTGGTTCTTGTAGAGAATAAAAATCTAAAAAGTTTTGCTGGCCGTTAGGAAAAATCACAGAAACTTTTCCTGGCAAGGATGGTATTGTACGTTTGGCAAAGGTGAGAACAGCTAGTGGTGAAATTTTACGCCCGATGCAACGTTTGTATTCTCTGGAAATTAATGCTGTTTCTGGAGATTCTCTTCGTCTTAAAGTTTATAGACAAAGAGGAACAAGTGCCCAAGCTAAGGGAATGGACTAGACAAGTAGGATGACTAAATCTATCTAAACTATCAGATTGGGACGTAAAGTCAAGGCTGTTCAGAGACTAAACCTTTGATTTGAATTTTTGGTTTTGAGTTTTCAGGTACAAACTCAAAATATGGGAGTGTCGCGTCCGAGAGAAGAAGCTGCGAACTACTCAACTTGTTAAAAAGAATTTTTGAAAATACGTTGGCGCGCTGTATTTGTAGTTTGAATTTATGAAGAAGAGCGAATAAAGTTTATTGCCATTTGTTTTTTAGTGAGAATAATCCTTTCTTTGAGTTACTTTATTTGCCTAAATACCATAAATCATATTTTACGGGTCAAAGAATCTGAGCTTCAAGCATTTAAAGGAAGTTTTAAATTAATATATTGTCCTACTAAGTGCCGATGCAAATGTAACATCTACATAATTTGACAATGGAGAAAATCTGTCTGGAACAATATGAAAACGCCATGGTTTTACATGGATAAATATTTCCGTGACAGCGAGCACGGGATGTCAATACATCCTAAATAGTATAACAAAACTGAAAATGTTCGGAACGCCCCGATTTTCTGCAGAATTCAGCCTTGGAGTTAGGTACTAACAAATCTAAAAATTTCTGTTTATAGGGAGGGACAGGAAATGAATTTTCCTTAAGGGATATCGAGACTTCTCATGCTTAGGATACAAGATGTTTTTCTGAAAAAAATATGTCAAATTTCTGTTATTTATAAGTCCACAGAACTGCATTTTGTTTTAAAGTTTTGCTTAGATAAATAATTCGAAATTTAAATTTTTTTCCCTTATCAATGAATGTCACAATAACTGCCGACGGTTCTACTTGTGTAAAACTCAGGGAAAAAATAACTTTAGAGGAATACAAAACATCTTGAGTTCCTTCCTCATCCTCCTTAAGAAAATCATACTTTAGCCAGAATTTTTTATGATAATGGAACACATATCTTTTAGCATTGAAAACTTCGACTAGCATTTTCATTTACACGATACGTATAATATAACCTTAATAACGTTTGAAATTTAGCGTTCTTTTCACATTTCCGTTATAAGCCTCTCTCCTCTTCCTGAGAGAGAAACCCGTTCTCTCTCTCTCATTTAAAAAGTTTAAAAATTGGTAAATTAAATGTAAAGAAATTGACTAACTCACAGAGCTAATATTAAAAAAAAAAAAAGAAAAATATTATGACATAAAGAAGTTTTAAGGATGTTTTAAAGGACCAGTTCAACTTAAGAAGGGGGGGAGTCTACGTTCTTTTGATCCACACGTTCAAACCCTCTAATAAAATAGACGAAAATTATAAAAGTTTAAAAAATGATCGAAAATCCCCTGAATAAGTTGAAAATATTTTTTAGGTAATAGAGCGAGATTATCTTTTATCTCGATTGAAAAAGAGAAATCAAGATTTTCATGATTAAAATGTACAATAATTGAACGATGTGAGGAAACCAACTCTTAGACCACATTAAATTTTGTTTACCAAGTCCAACTGACATGTTCACATGTCAGAGACGAATAATTTAGGAATGCCAGACATACAGTTCATGCTTCGTGGGCAAAATATCCTAGACATTTATACGTAAATTTTCTTGTTAAATTTTGTAGAATTCATTTTGTATTTGGGTAATTATATCAACAAAGCATCAGTGCGAGGCTTTGAAACATGGCTAGAAGAAGAAAAAAAAAAAAATGAAAACAGAAATACTATGATTTGATAGTCTATTATAGAATCTTCTAGAGAGATAGTTAATATGTTTAATAATAGGAGGGATATTGAGATCCTTGTGTATGACCGAACTTCTGACATGTTCTTGAAGAGGTCGATCCATAGTAATTGTATAAAACACAATTGCTAATTAACTGGAAAAAGGAAACTCTCAAATAATCGATAAAAAGAGGAAGAATTTTAAGATATCACTTTTTTGTATTTAGAAAATGATCGCTTTAATTTGTGCAATCATTTGCGGTACGTACACTAGCTCTATCAACATCTAAATCAGAAATTTTTAACGTCTTAAATAAAAGTATATTGCGAGAAAGCTTACAATATTGGGGGGGGGGGGATCTTTTACTTAAAAAAAGTAATAAAACCTAGAAAAATTAATTCACAAGAAAATGTTTAATAACATTTTATTCTTATGGAATTCCTTTTAATCTTAAACTTAGCATTGGTTAGGGAACCTCTACTCATCCACTTTTTCTGGGGGAAAATTAAGTTTTTATTTCATTTTAACCCACTTATTGTTAGGAATTATCAACAAAACATTTGTATTAAAGTTTATTATCATATCAACTATTTAGCTCCCCTGCCATTTCTTTAATTATTAAAAATTTACTCAGTGAAAATATGTGCAAATTGCAGCACCATGCATGTGGCACGATTGTTAGACTCATACATAGTGGTTAATCTTTTCACCACTAAATACTGGAGACTCGCGCTGTAGGTGTTACATGTGCTGTGCAGAGCGATAGTTAAGGCGGAAGAATGTATGGAGGTTTACACCTGCTGAAAACAAAGATACTTGGTTGTTTTAAGGTAGAGAAACTAAACACACATTCACTCATATGACTCTGAGAAGCTTACTTTATATTATATATTGTTCTATAATGTAACTAATTACATTGTTTGTACTATCAGTTTTTACTTCTCTGTCCAAATTCACTCAGAAAGCATTGGAAAGTACTATTTTGCAATTAAATTTTCAAATTTTGCACTGTTGATTGATTTATTATCTGTTTTTACGGGATAAAAAGGAACAAGGATTGCTCTGCTACTCTCATTTAAATCCCAACCATTTTTTGTTGCCCATAAATTCTCTCATCTTCGCTTTTTATACCCTCTTCCCAATTGACTCAACTGATTTAAAAAAAATATTAAAAATATTTGTAAATAATTTATTAGAAAGTTATATTTCACATATGTTTCTTAAATTAGAAAATAGTCTATAACTTTCCTGATTTTTAAGACTAATCTTCAGGTTATGAATTCTACACTCGCTCACTTCCCCTTGTTTCTGGCCCTTCAACTCTGTTTCTAATCCAACAGTCTTAAGGATAATAACCCGTTCCACTCCATTACGGTATATTTCCTCTTAGCTCACCATATAGTGGGCTGATGCATGTTAAATGTGTTGAATTTCAATGCTCTCACTTTGGGATGGAGTGGAAGTTTAGAGAATGTGTTGCAAGCTTAGGTATTTCTTTGTCACTTCATAGAGGTTCAAAATTATGAATAGTCCCCGTGTTACTTGTAATGGTGGCATTAATAATTTATAAGTCAATTTCCTCCTGAAATATCAAAATCTTTGATGGTAATGTTCAAATCATATTAATGCAATGCAACTGTAAATAAGTCTAATTCAATGAAAAGTTAAACTTGGAAAGGTTTAGATTAAACACCTGTGAAAGGAAACGTGTTATTGGATAGAATGTGAAAGGCGCGTTTTTTTCTGTCCAATAGGAAAAAATTATTTAATTTTTTAACGAGTGGCAATACGTTATGAGCGCTAATGTCATTGGTGTGACCTTCGCACGTTGCTTGACGTTTAACAGGGCTTTTAAATCGCTGTCAGTTTAAGGGTGACCGTTCCGTTATCATCTGCAAAATTTAACTTACAGTCTGTGATATTTTAATTTAAAATTTTCAAAGCACCGAAGTAAATATCGTTTTTAATGTTTTAACAAACAATTTTTTTAAATTGGTTTGAATAGTTTCGATTCTTTTTTCATTTTTAAGATTTAAAACTTTTCTGCAGGTATGATTTTAATTTATTTTCAGCGCAATTCTATTATCTAAAATCTGTAAAAAAATTTTTTATTATTTATATAATAACAGTTGATCCATGTAAAATTACCCATAGTTTTGAATGAAAATAAGAATCATGTTTTTTTTTTTTTATAGAATTAATCATTTTCGCTCTCTAATCTTATATATTGCATACTTTGCCGTGCCCTCAGTCATTTAAATCTCCTTTATGTTTCCTCTGCAATTGTTTGAAATCAAAATATTAAATATTTTGTTTATTGTTAAATGTGCAAATTTATTATTTAATGCATGTGATAATGTGAACTCTTAACTTAAAAAGTATTACAATTGACATTATTTGTAATTGATGTGTTTATATTATATTATGCTTAATTTCAGTTCAGAAAATAAATGTTCTGAATTTAAAAAAATAATTATCTCTTGTAGAGTTTGTTTTATAATTCGCTTTGGAAGGATTTTTAATTTCTTTTTAATTCTGCGTTACTAATATAATTTTTTTCAGATTTTGTGTTGCATATGTGGAATGTAGTATTACCTATCATATACAAGTAATTAAGTTGTGATTCATATATAAGCTGTTATTACTTATTTTATTATAAGAAATAAATGAATGTATTTTATGGCTCTTTTTAATATACATTTTTATTATATTTTTGAGAATTAATGAAGTTTTCAATTATTAGAATATATATTTATTTCATAGATAAAGATGTCCAACAGGCAGTTTTTTGTTGGTGGAAATTGGAAGATGAATGGCAGCAAAAGTTCAATAGATGGAATTGCTAAATTCCTTTCTTCTGGCCTAGATCCCAATACTGGTAATTTTATGCAGATCGATATAATAATTTGGAAGAAAAGTTATAAAACTAAATGCTTTTCAGAATTTAACTTGTATTATATGTATAATGAAATCATTTTTAAAGTTTTTTTTTTAAATGTGTATTTACAATTCTTTATAAAACAAATAGATATTTCTTTAATCATTTATTGGGCTCTCTTATACTGAATTACTGCTTAACTAAAAATAATTTACTAATTAATACTTTTCTGGAAGTGAAATAAAATAGTCATTTAATATATCATATTTTACTATTGATAGAAATATTTTGAAATTAAAAGCATATTTTATTTTATATTCATTTTTTGAAATTACTGGAAAAAATCCTATAAAAATTATGTTCTGTCGAACCCTGTTAACTCATGGTTTTACCGTGGTTCCCTTTGACTGAGACTTAAATTAATCTTTTTTCAGATGATGTAAGGACTTCCTGTTGAAGGAAAACATTAATAATTTTTTTCTATTGTATGTATCATAAATAAACATACCATGGAGTTCTAATTTTCAATTGCAAACATATACTCTGAATTAGAGAAATTGGAAACAAAAGAAAGGAATGAGCAAATGGGGCTTACACTCTTAAAAACAAAGGGGGGGGAGTGTACAGGTAGAATAGGAATCTTGCAGATCCTGTGTTAAAAGGAATTATTAACTAACAAAAGAGATGCAAGAGGGGAAACTTTAAAAAAGCATTTAAAAGTAGATGAGAAATCGCAGTTAAAAAGTGGGTGTGAGAGAACAATATTTATCACTATCCTTGAAAGAAACCAGCAACGAAGCAAAATCTGAAAAGATAAAAATTTGATCAAGTGGGAGAATTTTAAAAAGAATCTAAAACAATTAAGGCAAATAGTTTTAAAACTAAGAGATTTTCATGAGACCAGAGCACTGTTCAAGTAATGAGGTAGCAATGTGAACAGAATAAGATACAAAGAAAAGAAAGTCTATTAAAGTCAACTCACTGAATGATTGAGTCAAAAGGGAAGGCAATGAAGGGCCACAAGTCCTCTGATCTGTAGATTTTCGTAGCAAAAGGGAGAAAATAAAAATTCTACAAAGTAGAAATGAACAAAATTTTGTTTTTGAGATGTTTACTTTAAAAATTGGACTAAGAAAATGTCTACCATTTTTTTTTTTTTTTATATTCAATAGATATGAATTGCAATTTCTTGGAAAGAAAAGTCCTCTAGATTGAAATTTTTTTTTTTTATTAGAAATTAATTTTAAGATTTTATAGTCAGTGAGATTAGCTCCATGTGTGACAATATTTTATATGTCATATTGTTAGAGTTATAAATATTTTTTTTCTTGTATAAATTAATTCCATAATTAAAAATAATGGCTAAAAAATGTAAACATTCTGCAGAAAATTAATGTTGATGTTGGAATTTGTAATATCACTCAATTAATATTAATAATGTAACTCGCAATTAAGTAGCCATTGATCCTGTTCAACATGAGTAAATGGGTTTCAACAGGGCCGCAGTACGTAGTGGTCAAGGTCGTGGACTAGCGGCCAGCAGTTTTCGTTCAGTCGCGGGTTTGATCCTTGGCCGCCAAAGACCCGTCGTGTAGCCGGGGCTGATGCACGTTGAATCTGTTCGGGGCCCAAAGTCCTCACGTTGGCCTGGTGTGGATGTTAGGAGAGGGGGGTGCCAGCTCAGGTGTTGTCCTCGTTGGGGTTCAAAATTACGAGGTCCGTCGCCAATAGTCCTCGTGTTGCTTCTAGTGCAACGCTAATAAAAAATAAACTAAACTAATGGGTTTCAACTGTATGTTGTGAAAATTTTTAATTTAATTTGTAAAGTGAATGAAATTAAGTGTGGAATCAAAATGTAAATTCATCATTAGATATTACCTAATTAAAAATTATCTGGAGCTTCACTACTGAATTGGTTAGAAGAAGCAGATTACATGCCAGCATTTGTGTATTATTTAATAAAAATCCTAATTTTTTCACATTTGAAGATTTTAAATTAGGACTCTTTTATAGAATATTTACTACTTTGTAAAATAATTAAGTAAATACATTTTTAATTGTATTGTTTCACTAAAAATGTAATTATATATTTACTCTATAATGTAACATTTTTTTATTCATAACTTTTATGAATGAAGTGCAGTTGAATGTAGATGAAAACAGATGAGAATGATAAGTAATTTTGTGTGAATAAGGTAGTGTAACTATCATTCCCAAATAGATTACATGCCAAGACTATATTTCAGCTAAATGTTATATTATTATTTAGGAATGAAAAGCATTTGTGTATTATTGTATAAAATCTGTATCCTCTTCACTTTGGGTTTTTACATAAAAAATAATTATATGCTATCAATTCCATTGGCTTTTAGCAACATAAATTTGATTTTATTTACTTCAGGTAAGTACGGGCATCATGACCCCGAGGCACCTTAGTGATCTTTTTCTTTCCCATGGGGTTTACTGTCTTTGGTAAACACGGGTGACGCACTCCCGGGATACCCTAGCGATCCTTCTCTATTTTCGACCCTCTTTCTTGTCAACCATTTTTACCTTTTTTTCAACTTCACGTCTAGACCACAGTTTAATCTTGTTTGGCACAGCATAGCCATATCTGGCTCTTGTGCCAATAAACTTTACATTCACTCACTCACTCACTCACTTGATTTTATTTACATTTTTAAGAAAATAAAAAGTTTTGGATTGTTTTATTATTGGTCAGAGAATTTTGCAGCAAACTTTTTAAAATACTTTTAGTCTTTGTATAATGGTTTTTAATTACCTGTTATTAACTTTGTTCTCCATTTATTTTATAATTTTGATTTTTTTTTTGTTGTTTTGTTTTTTTAATACAAGGTGTAAAAAAAACCACACTTTAAATCTGTAAAGTTGTTTATTAATCATTAATTTTCTGAAATTAAAATGAACACGACATGTTTACAGTGAAAGGGTTTATTGAAAAGATCCATACCCTCATTTGTTTATGTCCTTAAATGCCTTTATAATGATAAATTATAAAGTAAACAGTTACATCATCTTAAAAAATATTAATCTAATAAATGAATAAAAATGAATAATAATTCATATTTGCCTTGAATAATGCTCAACTTCATGAAGAAATCGCGATTTCATATGATCACTCCCATTCAACAATCCCAACATTGTTCATAAACATTCATCTGTGAGACGACCTACTTAGTGTAACTCCATTAGCATAAGTTCACTCTGACATGCAAGAGGCACAATACTAATTATGGAATGATCCAGGAAGTACTTAGTTCATCTTTCTATCTCTTTCACTTTAAAAGTTGGAAGTGTTAACATATTTTGTGCTGTCTGTGAGACAAAAGTTTATGAATCTAGGGTTAAAACAGATAAGAGCATGAAAATGTATTCTAAATTTTAAAGAAACTTTATTTTTAGTTTTTGTTAAAGTTTGACTTTTTTTTTTTGCTAATTTAAGTATTCATCAAAATTTAACTATACTTAAAAAAATTTTCATTGAGTAAACTCTCTTAAATATGAGTGATAAGTAATGATTTATATTATATTTATCATAATTTATGTGCTTTCATTAGTTTTTAAATTATTTTTGGGAATAGTTTAAGAAAAACAATTTAATTTTTCTACTTGAAATTCTTATTGTATGAGGTATATGTAATGATAATACATACAATTCCTAGTTAAGGATATTGATGTTTGTCATTTTTTTCTACCCAATTAATTTGGCAATAGTCTAGCAAAGGACATTTAATGTCACATTGCAGATTTTTTTGTAATTATTCTATAATTTTGCATGATTTAAAAATATTTAAAAGCTGTTATTTGTATAAATTATCTTTAATCACCAAATAAGATTTATGAAATTTGACTTCTAGAGAGTTATGTAATATGAAATTTTAGTTAATAGGAAATTATCATCAAAAAAATTTCTAATTGCAGAATACATACTTTAAGGTATTGAAAGGTTAAATGAAATGTAAAAATATCTTTTCAATAACATATATTTTAGTTAATTTAAATCTCGTGCTGTTCTTGCAGATTATGCGGTATTAAATCACAATATGTATTATCTAGCAACATTTCTGCTTGTTTGAAACTTCTGGGGTTGTATAAGGACGGGTAACTTCCACTTCTTTTGCAATATATTTCTCTCTTAGCTCCTCTGCTAAATTTAGAATATAGTCTCTTCTGCTCAGATAACAATCTGTTGTCTCTTTAAAAACTACCTGTGCTTTAATCACTTCTAGATCTAAAATATTGAAAAAAAACTCAAAGGCCAACACATGATGATTTCACAGAATATTTTCTTTCCATCTGATCTACAACATTGACTCTAAATTTTGTGGAATTGTAGAAATTTTTTAATGAAGGAGTTTTCTTCTCATTTTGAGTTACTTCTGATGAAGAATGCAATGTGCTAAGAAGTACTTTTTTGTGTTTTTTACATTGGTAAGAAAAAGAAAGGTGTTATGTGTCATGAAGATTGTTGTATAAAATTCTTTTGTTTTCTTCAAATATTTTGAAACTTTTATTTTTGTTCTATTGATTGTTCCAACATAGTTAAAACCATTTTATTTTAGGCTTTCTACAAATTTTAGAGATGTAAAAGAACTGTCACTTGTTATATTTCGTTCTGTTTTGTGATAAGGTTATACTAACATAAGAGCAGCATTTTCACCAAAGCTTAGATAATCTTTTCCTTAATATGGAAATATTTTAGTTATGTACTTTGAGTGAATCAAAATTGGATGCCAAATTTTTCAGGTTGGTTTGGCATATATTGCAAAAATCTTCAACGTGTCTTTGACGGAAAGAGCTTCTCATCTACGTTAATGTTTTCTCCTGGTTTGTAACACATGAGACAATTCTCTGTGAATGTATTCCAAACATCTAAAAATATCATCTTTGGATCTATCTGATCTCAAAATTTTGAAGTCAAAATGCGTATATCGCATGATTTCGAAAAATATGTTCTGGCTCATTGTTGAAGGGGAAAAATTATGGCCCCAGGTCTTTGACCAAAGGCTAGTGATGGAAACCCATTTTGCAGCTAAAGCTCCCTGAAAATACTATATTGCAATAAAATAATCCAGTTCATCAAGAGAAACACTCCAGGTTTCATTATTTAATTTTGATCTTGTTTCAACTACTGTACGTTTCTTTATGATATTCAAAATTTTATTACTTATAAAAAGTCTCCAGGAAGCTATAGGACTGCCATTAGCAATATTTCTTTGGAATATGGTGTAGGTCCCGGATTTTCTTCTAGAATATTTTGAATAGGTTGTCGACCAGAAGAAACTTAACACTGATGATATATTTTCCACATAGTTCTATCTTTTGCTTCTTCCAAATGACTTTGGAGGGGTTATTGTTCTTTATTTTTCATTTTTTTCTTAACACTTTTACAATTCTTTGTTGTTTTATGAATTCCTGAACTGAATTTACTGGAATATTCTCATTCTACTTGCTGTTGCTTGAACTGGATTCAGATGATGAAATTAAATTAACATTCTCCACAAAAGTTCTTTTGTTATTTATTACAAAATTTTCATCATATGTATTTTCATCGCTAGAATCCTTTTCTGAAAGTTCATTTAGCAATTTCGAAGCTTTTTATTTCAAAACACTTCATCCACTGGGTGCCATCACTAAACAAATGCAAAACTGGAATGCCACTAATTCATTTTCCTTCTTCTCAGTTTGCAACAGGGAAAATATTCTTTTTACTTAGTTTCTATCCTATGACAGAGATAAGAACATTGGCAACTTTCCAATATATAGATGCGATAGCTTTCAATCACAAAAACTCGTACATCTGCCTAACAGGGATATACCAGATGTGTGGACACATCCTCATCTCATTTCTACCCTTTTGCAAAAAGCAGGTACAATACATCTCCTTATACAATTCTTTTGTAATTGAAAAATGTAGAGTTGAAATCCTGGTTCAAATAAAAAAAAAGGCAATTATCTTGTTCTGATCAGTTATGATCCCCATGGTAATTCTAGTTATACAGACACATAAAGCATTCTTTGGAATTTAACTAAATTCTTTTTAAGTCATTAGACTGAATATTTAGGAAAAATCACAAAATTAGAAAGCTTAATTTTGAAATGCAACTGTGAAATGAGCAAAAACTGATATCTTGGGTCACAGATGACCCACCTCTGTAATTCTAGTGTTAATGAGCGTTCACTTTAAGCTTTTTCTGTCTTTTCATCGAATCTGTATTAAAAAGATTTTTTAAGTCTTGAATGTTTATGTATAATTGTATGTTATGATAAAAAATAAGTTTTTTTTTTTTTTTTTTTTTTTTTTTTTCTTCCCAAGTTGTGAAAGTTGTAACCCAAAATTTAAAATGTCATACTCATTTTGATACAATATTTTTCAGAGATAGTGGTTGGTTGCCCTGCTATATATATGGATTATGCCATAAGCGCATTGCCTAAAACTATTGGTGTTGCAGCTCAAAACTGTTATAAAGTTCCTAATGGTGCTTTCACTGGTGAAATCAGGTAATAATACTTGTGAAGTTGTAATGCTTTTTAATTTTTCCTCTAAATTCTATCCTGTATGAATAAATTGTCTTTTTATGCATTTATATAGATGCATGGAAAGTGAAATTTATTTTTTCAATGAAGGATTAATAAGAGATTTGAATTATTGTGTTTTTATGTGATTTTTTAATAATTATTTTTGCTATTAAATATTATATTTCTTCACAATAAGTATTTCGATTAAACAAATTATTTTTGTGTAAAATTTGCAATGTTTTTTTGTGTTTTATATTTTTCTATAATGTTTCATTGTGCAAGATAAAGCAATTATGTGGGTTTGGTAATCGAGTGATCATGACATCAAACTTGTAACTGGTATTGTTTCTGTTAAATTGGGGGTTTAAGTCTTGATGCCACAAAAGACTCGTATAGTGGAGCACATTAAATTTGTCAAGGCTCAATGTCCTCAAATTGTAATGGTGTAGAAGTTTCGAATCAAAAGTGGGGTGCCAGTTCAAGTGTCATCCTTCAAAATTACATGGTCCATTATCACCACTTACCTTTAAGTTGCTTCTAGGTGTGACATGAGCAAAAATAATAAGTTACTGTAGGTATTTGTGCTTTTTATGTTTTTTAATAATTAACTGTAAAATGCTTTTAAATCTTTTTTAAAAAGTAATAAAATAATTTAGTTTAGTAACCAGTTTGGTAACTTTTTCCAGTCCTGCTATGATAAAAGATATTGGATCAGAATGGGTTATCCTTGGGCATTCAGAAAGGCGTAATGTTTTTGGAGAAAATGATGCTGTAAGTTTTAATTTATTTAAATATTTTAAAATTTTTGCTTTAAATATTCATCAATGTTTACTTTTACATAAGCATTGGTATACATTTGAATCTTTATATTCAGTTTATTTCTCTCTTTTCCAATTAAACATTTCATTTTATCATAAAGTACATGTAACATATTTTGCTGTGGAAGGATGAAGTAGTTTCTTCTTAATTAAAAAAAAATATTTCAAAGTTTTTCTCATAAATAGTGACTATAAAACATTAACTTTAAAATAATATTAAATTTTTTTTATAAGGATGTCTTTATGAAAATCAAATGAAGTTTCAGCATGTAGTATTTTAAATGCAAGATTCCTTTTAAAATATCTCCCGAGTGTCCTTCCTGCAATTTCCCTTGCATTATTCATCATATTTTAATTGACTGTCTGGTGTTTGATCATCACCGTCGTATTTTTTTTTTTTCATTCATCAGTTCCAAACCTATATGACTTGGTGGGAGAAACCCCACCATAACTTATTTGTTTTTTTAAAACACATTGACCTTTTACACCAAATTTAAAATTTAAACTTATACCTTTTTTATCACCTTGTGTTTGTTTCATATTTTTAAAATTTATTATTCTGATTGATTTTAGCAAATGTTTGGTGCAGCATAACCTACTTTGGCTCTTATGCCATAAAACTCCACAATAATTCACTCACACTCATTCCTTTTAAAATATTTCTAAAGAAAGAATTTGGTATGTAACAAATTGTTCCATTTCTAACTATTAGCTGAAATGAGATTTTCTTATAAATAAATTTTTCAAACTCATATTATGTTATTTGAATGTGGCTGAAGCTCATGTTAAAGTAGTAATATTCCTGTTCAATATAAAAGTAAGCCATTTATTAAAAAAAAAAATATCTGAAGTCAAGTAAGGAATATTTTTTTCTTATCTGATTTCTTTACATAAGGATTTTTGGACTCTAGCCTCTAATATAGACCTAACTTCTATCTTTAAAATGTTTTGATTTGAATTAATATAAATTGTCTGCTGTAAAAATTATACTAAATGTCTTCTATGTGTATGACACATTGGTTTTAAGTCTCACTCTAACAAATGGGATTTGTTTGACTTATTTTTGAAGTAAATCCTAGTTTTGCAAATGGTTATTCATTACTATTACTGATCAGTATTTATACTACAATACAATTAAAATTTTTAAATTTTAATCCTGAACTTGGTCTTTTTAAGAAGGTATTGGGTTTTTACATTGTTTTTAATATAGTGTTGATTTGATTTCTAAACTAAATGCTATAATAATTTTTATGTTTCTAATGTTTTTTCACTCAAACATTCTAAAATAGAATATTTTTCTAAAAACTCCCTCATCCTGAAATTTTAAAAGATATTGAGTTCAGAAATCAGATTTTAATCTTTTGACATTTTTGTTCATTAGCTAGGAATGTCTGCTTTTTTGTTGGGTGAAACTTTTATTAAAATATTTGCTATTTATAAAGGCTGTCAGTTTGGGCCATTTACAGAATTGCATTGATATTCAAGTTTCTTTTCCCCATCAAAAAAAGTTAACCAAATAATTTCATCATATTATAAATATCTTTAAAAAAAAAAAAAAAGGAAAAGGAAAGAAATTCATCCTGTATTATGAAGTTAAACAACTCTTTGGATTGCAATAAAATAAAAAATATTTAGTTGAATTTTTTTTTGTAATTATGCTTATTTTTTCCGGCTATTTTAGAATATGCAAAAAAAAAAAAAAAAATCGAAATGACATACTAGAAAATCATGCATTTCAATAGTATATTTTATGTTACTTAAAGTGCGAATTAAAAAAAAAATCTTTATTAAGATAATACTATATTTTTATGTATGTAAATATACAATAAAATGCTTTACCCTTTCTTATATTTAATAAGTTTTTCATGTTTTTTTAAAGTTAATTGCAGAAAAAGTTGGACATGCTCTTTCTGAAGGAATCAAAGTAATTGCATGTGTTGGTGAACTTTTGGAAGAAAGAGAATCGGGAAAAACACAAGAAGTTGTCTTCCGTCAAACAAAAGCTATTGCAGGTATTAAAACTCTTATTTTAAATATAATGGGATTTCTTTATAATCTAAAAATTCTTATTGAACCAAATTAAAATAAAGCTTGATTCACCAAATCATAGAATCGCAAGAAATAACTTCATTTGAGATAATTGTGTTGAAATTTGAGAATTTATACTATTGAAACAGCTCTGCCTTTTTGGATTCTTGAACCCAAACACAAATATAGAGTGGAAATCAGAGTAAAAAAAAAATTAATAAATAAAACCAATTAATAAATACAACACGCATGTACAGGAAAGAAAAATATGTAATTATAGCTCATTATTTTTCCTAAATAAGTAGTACATAGCTTATAACACATTGTTATAAATCTCAAAGAAATATGAAATTCATTTATTTTTCTTTTATTTTGATGAATTTATTTCTTATTTAAGTCTGTTTTTTTAATCTAAAAACACATAGTTCACAAACCCAAATCATCTAGTAAATTTATTTCTTCGGAATTCGGAGGCATTTGTTGTTTGTTCTCAAATATGTCAATTTGCATTGAATTAGAATCCTTATCCTGTGCATCCACATTTTCGCATGTAAAACTAGATAATTTTTATTCCTTTTTTGTATCATTTATTGATTTGGCTTCATTTTTTGAAGTGGTTGAATTTTCTCCAATTAACATTGTTTAATTTTCTTTGGTATTAAATTAATTGTATAATTTGTTTGATTGATCTAAATTGCAAAAAATTGTATGAACTTTAGCAAACTTCCTTTTTGTTGACTTGCATTTTTTTTTTCTAATTGCTTAGTTTTTTTTTTCTTTGGTAGCAAGATCAATATTTTCTTCTGACAGGATTCATTTTTGGATTATATATGTAAGAATAAAATAAGTAGTTATAGTAATTGCCAATTTTCGCCTTTTATTAATGTTTATTTGTAATTCGTTCTAACTCAAGATCACTGGATGTAAAAAAATGCTCTAATCATATGATAACAGATGAAGATCTTATGTAACAGTTACAGTTAGATATTGTCTTTTGAATGTTCTTGGATGATTGATGGTGCAATGCCCTTTTAATTGAATTTGATACCTATCTAAGCAGTAGCCATAATAGCTCAGTAGTCATGATTATGAAATTGCATCCTGGTGTTATTTACATCAAGATTATATTCACCGAATTTGAATCCTGATGCCACTTAAGACCTGTTTTGTTGTGGGATTGATGCACATTAAATCTGTTGAGGCTCTTTTATGTTGGTATGGAAGTTTGGAGTGAGACGTGCTAGCTCAAGTGTCATCCTCATCACTTGACTGAGGCTCAAAATTTTGAGTTTCATTGCCAAACTTTAAGTGTGATGTTAATAAACAATCAATTGATCAAAAAACCAATGTAAACAGTATTGTTAAATGACCTAGGTAAATGAGATTTACCCCTCTCTTATTTCCCCAATCATTATTTTTAGTCCAACTAGATGTATGGAACTAATTTGCTGTTTATACATTTACTTACATTTCAACTATCAGCCATTTGCCCATTTCAATATGTTGATTAAAATAAGGTAGCTTAGTGCAAGATTCCTTTAACCTGTGAAGCATGTGTCTGTTTGACAGTTCTTAAAAGGTGCTATTGATTATTAACATTGTGAAAGTTATATTATTTTGTTTTCAATGGATATATTCCAAATGCTATCACTAGTTTTGAAGGGAAAATGTATTGCTGTCTAGTCATATTTTATTTTTATTTAGTTTTTTTTTTTTTTTTTTTTCTTCCCAAAATGTAAAATTGATAAATCTTTGTATTTGTTTTATAAAATATTATTCACATGGATGAAGCTTGTAAATATGTTTCTAATTATTATTATTTTTTTAATTTTTGAATCCTTTTATTTTATAAGAGTTTGTATGTATCAATTTAATCATTAACATACTTTAAAATATATATCCATAAATATCAATATAAACATGTAGGATTGATAAGGTTTTAGTTACCTTTTTGTGAACTAAAGAATTAAGTTTATGTTCCATTTTTTCTGGTGTATAAGATTTCCTATACATAAGATACACCCAAGAAATTTATTGCAATTTTCTAGACATCCCCTCCTGTTAATCTTTAAAGTATGATTTTTAAAAAAATTGTTGATTTTTAATAGTAAGCTGTCCTTTGAAAAACCTGCAAAACCCATGTCATTGTCATATGAGGATTAATGATTGGTTTTATTAACATTGCGTTAGAAGCAACACAAATGCTATTAGCAATGGACCTTGTAATTTTTAACCTGGGTCAAGTGACGAGAATGACACCAGAGCTGCCATTCTCCTTCCTAACTCTTGCATCATACCAGCTGGAGGATTTGGGACCTCAACAGATTTAAAATGCAACAACCCCAGCAATATGGCAAGTCTTGAATGGTATTAAAACTCGAACCATGACTCGGCGTAAAGTAACTGCCGCAAGTTCACGACCGTGACCACTAGGCTACTACAACCATACTGTCATTTGACTCTTGACTATTATTTGTTTTTCTCTTGTTCAATATAAAAGGGAGTGCATATGAATTTTTAAAAAAGAAACACTCATTATTTTTAGTTACACAAGATGCACTCCATTTTTAAGATGAACATTTAAGGTAAAAAAGGACATCTTACACACCAGAAAATATTAATATTTACTTATCAGTGAATTGTTATTTTATATTGTGTTTCAAAATGAAGTACATATACATATCATATATTATTATCAACTACGAAAATATATAGCATTAAATATTTTGATTACATTAAATTCTAAATGAATAAAACATTTTCTGAATGGATTGAATCTAATTTTTTTTAAAAAAATAAATTTGCTGTAATTCTGAAGCACTAACAATTCATTTATTAAAAGGGAGATATATTTTTGTTTTGTTTTTTAAATATGTTAATTTTTTTTAATGTCTTAATTTTTATCTATTCATCATTAATAATTAAATATAATGGGTTACGTTTTGCAATATTATACAAGAATTTTATCAAGTGTTAAGCATTTTATTGATATTTTAGATAAAGTTGCCAATTGGAGTAAAGTTGTTATTGCATATGAACCAGTGTGGGCCATTGGAACTGGAAAAACAGCTAGCCCTGAGCAAGTAAGTGTTCTTAATATCTTGCTGCAGTTGTAACCTTCTTTAATGGCTGATGGTTCAATGGTGTATGAGCAATATTAAGTCTAATAATTTGTTTTAGTTCTTCACTCCCCTCAAATAAATTTAAATGTATTACTTATTACCACTGCTTATTTATTGAAGATATATACAATTATTTACACTTTTGTACAATAGATATATAAAGTTCTTACACCAGTTACATTACAATTTTAACATTTCAAAATTTTTTAATATTTTCCTTCTTCACAATACAGGAAGAGGGCACAGGGTTTGCTGTATAGTAACTAGCTTTTCAAATAAGTGTACAGTGTTTTAAGGTTGATATATATATATATGTTCATTAGAGAGCATGTAACATTGTGTTTACATATTTATATGTTCAATAAGCTTTATAAACAGGAATGCACATTTTTTTGGTGCAGAGAAATGTATTTCATTTAATTATTTAATATTTGCCAACCAATATGCAGGAACACATTGGACAGGATGGTAAAGATTTTGATTTGTATTGACAACAGAAGCATGCTGCTTAGATTATTTTAAATAAAAAGTGTCAAATATATATATATATATATATATATATTTGTGTCTATATGCTTATTCAAAGAGACTTATTTTTTAGTAATTTTTTAAGAATTTTATTAAATGTAGGAGTTTATTTTTGTGATATATATGTTTCATAAAAAATTATCAGAGTGAGAAAAAGTTACTAGATATTTGACAATAATTAAAAATTTCTTTAAATTAATGAAATTTTGTAAAAACTTGAGTAATTAAATGTATAGTGTAGATTTGATTACCAAATAAATATCCAGACAAAGTATATAATAGGAATTTATACATTTGTCAAATGTTTTGTTTTACATTTTATGTAATTTAGTTCTTATAGTCTTAAAACTTGATTTAAGTTTCTTAAATTTTATCAAAATTTATGCACTTTCAGGCTCAAGAAGTACATGAACAGTTACGTAAATGGCTGACTGACAATGTGTCGCCAGATGTTGCTAAAACAACAAGAATTATCTATGGTGGTATGTGTATTCAATGTCTGATAGGAAAGCAAATAACTTAATATTTTAATGTGATTAATGTAATGGCCATTTAAAAACATGGCTTATGTAAAAATACTATCTGTATATTTTGTACGTATAAGCATTGTAGAAATTTTTATACATTAACTTTAACTTAGAAAGAAATTAAGTACTTTTATTTTCATTTTATTTAAGCTTGTTGAATACCATGAAATTTTTGTAATGAAAATTTTTACGAAATTTGAGTTACTTTCTTATTTATTTATATTAATTTTTTTAAAGTGTTAATTACATTTATGATTTATTTGATTCGAACCAATATACATCACTGAGGGAATTCCTTTCCTTTCAATACTTAATTATATCAAAATTAAAGATCTGAATAAGAGGATTACTTATCATAAAAGAATAAAGCTTCAGGTAACATATAACCTTCATAGCAGTATATAAAATATTATTGAAAAATATAGGAGAGAGATATCTTATAATTTAAAGAATTAAACCTGCACTCTTGCATTTATTAAGATTTTCTTAAAAATGTTTAGATGAATACTTTCACATTTATTTAATGTAAATTTTTTATTATAATTTAACTTTATTCAGTTTAAACAAAATATGATCTCCAAACTTGAATTGTTAGTTGTTTTACGGCTTGTGTGTGACATGCACAATATATTTGTCAAGAATAGTATTAATTGAGTATTGCTTATTATTTGTAGATAAAAAGAATGTTATAAAACTTTTTCTATTAACACATAACACTTATCAGAAAATCATTTTTAGGGAAATTCTTATGTAAATTGTAAGCTTAGTATTCAAATTCAACTATATACTCTAATTATTTCTGCTTTTTGATTTAAATTTTTTAATTATTTATTTTATGATATCATGTTTTTTTATTTGAACAACAAAAAAAATATTTAAAACTGTCAACTGGCATCCAAATTTTAGAAAATTTTTTCCCTGCCATCCTAAATTTGTCTGCAAATAAAATAAAATTTATGGTTATTCTGTATAAACTGTAAATAAGCACTATTAAGATTTGTGATATATTATGGTAATGGTAGAATATATATTGGCTTATTATTTTTGACAGCAGAGTTTTTTAAGTGCAAGATATGTTTGGGATCATAATGTTTCATTTAGTTTTAGAAATTGAGGAAAAAAAAAAATCAGTGGATTTATTTGTAAATGGCTTCAGTTTTTAGTTTATTGCTCAGTTGTTTCAATTTTTTATTTCATCTTTATTAATGTGAATATGTTCCCATCGAAAAGATCTTTTTTAAAATATCTTTCTCTTATTCAGTTATCCTTTTTATATATTTCTTTGATTGCAACAAAATGCCATAATTTATTCTAATGAATTTATAAATCTTTTACAGTTGTTTCAACTTGTGAACTAATAAACCTTATGAATCATTGTTTTTATAATTTTTTTTATTTAATATAGAATATTTAATTATTTATTCTCATGAGGTTTAAACTTATGTTTTTTTCCTCTTCCTGAAGGCTCGGTAACAGCTGCCAATTGCAAAGAATTAGCCAAGAAACCTGATGTCGATGGATTTTTAGTTGGAGGAGCTTCTTTGAAGCCAGAATTTGTTCAAATCATCAATGCTAGGCAATGAAATTGAATTGATTTTTTTTTTCCATTCATTTTTCATTTCTGACTGATGCCATTTTAGTGAAGGCTTAAAGAAGCTTAGTCTACATATTTTACAAATCAGATGTGTGATATATGTATTCAAAAATTTGTAAAAAAAAGTGTCATTTCCAAATTTTTTTATACCCTATCTGTCTGCTTTTTGTATAGTTTATGAGTTATTAGATTAATTTTATGTAATAAAAAATTATATCTGTTAAATGTCAATCAAGATAAATCATGTTGTATGTTTTACTAATGTAATAATGTTCCTCAAATCTGTTTCCTTGCATTTTTGGTATCATTTGGTTTGTTGTATATCTGAAATTACTGATCTGAAAGTATTAAATCCATGTCATAAATTATTGCTGTGTTACATGAACAATAAAAACCTTGAAATCTTTCCTTTAATTTGGTTTCTCAATTCAATAAATGTATTTTATTACTATGTAGTATTAATTATACAGGATCTTAAAAGGGATAAAAATCACTACTGAGCTATTAAATTTGTTATATACTGGAAAAAACATTATTGCTATATATCCAAGACCTTTAAATGTTTCTATTAAAAACTAATTATGGACTGTGAAATCCCCAATTACTAACAATTTAATTATTTTTATGTTATAGAGAAGAATGGCTCAATTTTAAATTGTTGATTTTGATTTCTAAAATCTGTGTATCTGAATCGAATGAAGCATTTAATTATTTTTATGTAGTTGAGGTTTTTAATATAAATTGTTTTGATGCTAAAACTTTAAAATGATAAACAGATTTAAAATAAGAAATTTAAACATGTGTAATTAGTCTTTAATTTGTGAAGTGTCATACCATAAAACTTTTTGTTGTTTTATTTATAACTATTTAATTTGAGTCTTTCTGAACAATTTATATGAACTCTTCTAAAAATGTTCATATTGAGATAAATTGTTTTATACATGACAGAGCAGCTATAATTTATTAATTTTTTTTGTTCTTTATATATTTTATGTCATTAAACAGCTGGTGGACTTTTTGGTAACTTGAATTGCATGAAGTTACCATTTCTTCCCAACCAAAATGAAATAGATTAGGTGAATTAAATGAAGATAAGAAGTACAATGAATTGAGATTTACAGATAATGATATATAAATAAAATTGAATTGAAAGGAAAAAGTAGGGAGATAAAGGATAATGACAGATCGATAGATGCGTAGATTGAAACAAATCATCCTAATTAGTGACACTTAACTGAGGAGTAATACAAGTTGAATCTGTGGTAAACTTTAAGTATGCAAATTGGATCACACAATTTAGTTTAATCAAATTCTTTATTACTAGAATATAAACTAGGATTAATGGAGTTGAGAGGGATTAAAGAGAGAATGATTTTGTATATTCTACTTGTATATTAAGAGCTAATAAGTTGTATTGTCTTTTCTCTTGCCTATCTTCAGTTGGAGTCTTAAACTTATTGACTATATAATTACTTCAAGATGGTTGTGTGTGTGTAGAGTCAAATAATGGAAGAAATATGTCACAAGTTAATCCTTTAATTTGGGAGGATGGAGAGGGAATAGCATTTAAAAGTAAGATAGCTACTAATTTTGATGTTACTTATCATTAAAAATAGCAGAGAACCGTAAATCCAACTAAGTGTATATTATTTCTGTTTGTTAATTCAGAAAAGCTTACCAGTTTTCAAATTTATCTGAAATTTATGTATGATTTATAATGATTATCCTGCTTATGTTGTAGGATTACTTGGTTAACGCTCAGTGAAATACTACTAAAGGTTGTTGAAACTTTCATGTGATTTATTATCCAAGGTATTAGTTATGATTATTTCTCTAACTATGATCTTCAGTTTCATAGTTGCATTTATAATATTAAAAAAATTTAAAAGTATTAGGATATTTAATTTTTTAGTTGGAAAGTCATGTTAAATCTTTGACACATACAGTGATGAGTTGTCATTGATTTCATGTACAACTGTAGAGTGATGAATCTAACTTGTTAAGAGATGTTTTTGGCTGACGCTATCCTGTATAATATTAGATTACTCAATTGCTTCATTTTTGTACCGATTCTGATTTATGAGATACTCCTCTCTTCTACCATCTGTATAGTATCAATAACAAAGTTGCACCTACACATCCGAAAAATTAGAAAGAAGCACACTGAAAGCTAGTCTACCACTGACAGCAAATGCCATACTAGACAATATTTCAGTTTTAAAAGAATCATAAATAATCCCTGTAACATATCTAAATGTTTCCAAACAATTACATATTCTATATTTGCACATTAAAAAATGTTAGTTGTTCTTAAGAGCATGAAACATTTATAAAGTTTTTTTATAATGTTATTTAATTGTTCTCTATTAATATTATTTATATCAACCTGATTAAATGTTATATAACAATCCAAATATTAAAATAAAATTTTTTCTTCCTCTGTTTGCATATAATTGTTCAGTTGAGCCTAATTAAATAGTATTTTGTGGATGCAAGAAATTCTGTCTTATTTGTAAGTCAAGGGTTCATGTAAGAAATAATTTCTTCACGATTAAAAGTAATCTTTGAATTTTTTTTAAAATGAGACTTGTAGAATGTATGTTTGAAATTCTTAAAAAAAAAAGTGACACAAATGTAAATAATACTAAAATGGTCTTTATGTAGATACATTTAAGTATCTTTTTTTTTCTTGGAGTTACATATAGTTTATTTTTCTGACAATGATATAGAAAAAAGATTTTGTGAATTAAATTCTGTTACAACATAATGAAGTGATTTGACTGGGAGTTAAAGAAGATGAAAGTAAAGAGGTTTTTGTGGTATTTTATTATAAAAATGAAACTTAAAAATGTATCGACTGTACAAATGCTATAAAAACAATTTTACATTTGTTTCTAAAACTGCAGTGCTACTCTAGCACTCCGAACCAAAAAAAAAATAAATTATTTAAAAATACATCGAAGTATAATTCAATCCATAATATCACTGCTTCATTACCATACTTGGCACTTGTTTGGTTTGTTCATTGGCGAATCTGGTGGACACTGAAATTCTTTGGCAAATTCTTTGAGATTAGACATGGGACCGACGACTCTGCAAAAAAAAAAGTAAGTAAAATTTAGATTTTAATACATAAAACAAAGCAAATGCATTTATGTTTTAAATAGCAATTTATTTGTGTGTTTGCAATAGTTTTTTTGAGACTATTTCTATCCAACTTCAAAAATTCAAGCCAACATTTTGGTTGGTATATTGTTTATTAACTGTGAAATAACTTGAAGAAGAGGTTATTGGTTATGAACTCCAAAATGTTGAGCTATGACAAAATGACGAGGTCATCGCCTGAGATGGCACCCCACAATCTAAACTCTCTTTCTCTTCCACTCTTTACTTATGGGAGGGCTATGACCCTGGAAAATTGAACGTACATCAACCCCGCTTCAGGATAGTTCTTTAAATGAAATCGGAACTTGAACCACGATTCGGCTGAAAAACGCCGACCGAGAACTCGATGACCTAGGGCTACTGCAGCCACCCGTTTTCACTCTTTGTGGATCTGTACCATATTCTCCAAATTTGATAGGCAGTGTTTCGAACTAAAATACGAAAGTGTACGTGATAAAACTGATTAAAGAGAATTGTATCTTCTAGTTTTTCTCTACACAGTAGGGGCAACTGTCTTTCCTTCCTTTTTTTTTGGAGGGAAGGGGAGATTGTAATTCCATTTTGTCGATTTGAAATTAGGACCTATAAACATAACATTTGTATAAATATTGTTTGATCTCATCTAATTATCTTTCGTTCCGTTTCTTTATTAAAAATTTACATAACGGAAGTATGCACAAATTGAGGTGACATTTGTTAAACTCGTGTGTAGTGGCTAACTGTTTTGTAAGGCAACATATCAAATAGTAGAGATTCGTGCGGCAGATGTTGCAAGTTTTGTGCGAAAAGGCAACCAACAGAGCCGATACTTTGAAAAGAAAAGAATACAATTTAAATAATGAGGATAATAATGTAATTGGGTTTTTTTTTTTTTTTATGATTTAAATTCTTACGAAGTTCTATGAAATGTCTTTGAAGGTGTATATAACATTTTATACCGTGATAAATTTGTACTTTGTCATCGGAGTAATTATCGTAATTTCAAACAACACAAGAGCTGAAAATAATAAAATGAGACGTACACAGTCGGAGCACGTTATTATGCGGCTCAGTAAGGTGCGTTTTTACTATGGTTCCCTCGATAACCAATCGCTTACGATATCCACTCCTATATATTGTGGTGTCAACTCTGATTTTACTTTTTCTCAATTCCAATTTTTATTTTTCGACAATCACCTATCAACGATTGGTTGATAAAACAAACTAATTTTTTTTTTTAAAAACATTAAGAATTATTTTATCAAATATTTTTCGTACAGGTAACTGATTAACATATTGTGAAAGAAACATACACGACCATAAATTTATCTCTCGAAGGAACCAGTTACTCTAGAATTTAATGCAATTTAGTTTTAACTAAGAATATTCATATCGATATTGAACCTACAATATTAACATAAATTAAACGTTTGTGATTGTTTATTAACGTCGCAATTGGAAGCAACATGAGGGCATCAGCAACAAATTTTGAGCTTCCGTCAAGTGACGACAACCACACCTGAGCTGCACCCCTCTCCAAATTTCCACACCACGCCTTTGGGAGGACATATTTCGAGAGACCAACCCCCCGCTCCGCACATAGAGCACTACGGGTGCCATTGGGAGGACTTAGGAACCTTTCCAGATTTAACGCACATCAACCCCGCTACACAGCCGGTCTTTTGCGGCATCAGGGTACGAATTGACGAAAACAACACTACGAGTCTGGGACCATGACCACTAGAATACCTCGGCCACATAAGTTAAACGATAAAATAACTCATGGTTCACTTAACGCGTCGTTTAATAAACATTTATCATGACTGCCACATATACAGACTGAAATATGATCAGTCTGTATGATCAGGCTCTATATTTCCATTAATCCATGAAAAATATTCGTAATAAACGCCTTATTATAAAGAAATTAGTATGTCCCTGATGATTTTTCAACATGATTCGTGATTATTTAAATTGTACATTGTCAAAATATTTATAATGTACTAATGTGAGAACATTCGAAGCACAATTGCATTTAATATTATTTTGGAATAGATGCAATTTTTGCCTCCTTTCGCTCCCTTTCTTTGGCGATGAGGCTTTGAGAATCAGGTTGGAATACTTCATATGGTAAACTGAAACCACTACAAAAATCGCCAAACTTAATGAAAAAAGAAAGAAAAACTAACTTCAGTCTACTACTTACCTGAATTGGGGTGGGCTATGAGATCCTGATATGATACGTAATTTGAGAACTTCTGGTCTGTATTTTCCACACCATACCTAGAATAATACCATTATTAATACAGGCAAAAAAAAAAAAAAAAAAATCCCCGAATATTTTAATTATGAATTCAAAATCGATTAAATATACATTTTTAATTACAACTGCTTAAAATATTTATAAGTAAATGTAGAACATTACATTAGCAGCACTAATCCAGAATAGCTGACTTGGCGTGTATTTCAATCCTGGCAATTGAGGCTCCGCGCCATGATCTTTTACCCATGAATGATATGCCTAGAGTAGAGAATAAAAATATATTAATTATTTAAAATTACGGATTAGACTTCAATTTTTTTTTATTCTATTTGTATAAATTTATTTTTGAAGCAAGGGAAATCTTAAGTGTTTTTTACAGCAGTGAGTGAGTGATTTGCATATTAACGTCGCACTTAGAAGCAAGACGAGGGCTATCGGGGACGGACCTCGAAATTTTAAAACTCGGTCAAGTGACGAGGACGAAGCCTGAGCTGACATCATCCTTCCTAAACTTCCACACCACTCCATGGGAGGACTTAGCGTACATCAGCCCCGCTACACGGCGTGTCTTTTGTGTCATCAGAGCCTACAACTTGACGAAAACAAATCTGTTCGTGATCATGATCACGAAGCGACAGCGGCCACATTCTAAATGTAATTTTATTATTATTATTTTTTTTATTTTTGACGTTGCGCCTTTTTCTATGGCTCTTCGTACATAAGATATACACTAGCTATTGGGATCGCATTATTCAATTATGATCCAAAATTTGTAAAGATCCGAGAAAGCTTCATTCGCATTTTTGATTGTTAAACTTTGAATAATGGCAATGGGATTCTGCAATCTATACTGAAAAAAATTTGAACTTTTAAATATAAAACTAAATGTGTGTGTGTGAGAATGATATGGTGAATTGTACGCATCTTAAGACGAGGAGCTCCTGTTATCTATAGTGATCTCTTTCTTTCCTATGGGATTTACTGTCTATGGTAAACACGAGTTACGCTCTCTCGGGATACCCTCTTCTTCTAGTCAACTAATTTTTGTCTTTTCTTCAATTTTTTCACGTCTAGACCACAGTTAAATCTTGTTTGGCGCAGCATAGCCACATCTGGCTCTTACGCCAATAATCTTTACATTTACTCACTCACGCCTGTTATCTATTTTTTTCAACAAGTCTACCCAAAGTAAATTGTCACAGACTGTTCAATTACCTCTTTATGAATTGAGTTGTTATTGTATGATAAACGTTATAGTTCTAACGATAATTTAGGAGTTGTAAGTGACAAATAAATTACAAAATTCTATAAGTGGCACATTCACCGAATGGAAGAACAACAATAGTAAGGAAAACAGGAACCTAAACAGGATAGACAATGATTGTCGATTATAAAGAGGATAAATTGAATTACTACATACAATAAGGAAGTAAAGTCCATTCAGTTAGTATAAATTCTGAATATAATGCTTCAAAATACTTATTTGTCAATATAATTTAAGTCTTCCTATTATTTTATTTGTGCAGCTTTTTGTTTAAATAAACAATTGTTTTTTATAATAACGTGTAAATGAAAATAAAGTATTTTTCTCTGTATTTACAAGCGAAGATATTCGAGAATAATTGGTATGCAGATTTGAGGAATATCTGTCAAGTGATTTTTGCAGGTTAGGCAACAATTAATGCAACCTTGTCCTAATTCTCTATTTTTAAGTTTCACCCTTTGTTAGAAATTTAGCGTAGAATTAACGTGCTCTAAATCTATTAATGTTCCGTTTGATGAACAATAATGAACATTATATATTAAAAATGTATTACTGTAAACGATAAAGAATATTTAACAAAATTACACAAAAAAACCGCACTAAATAGTAAGAGTTATAAATAATGTTTTGGGGGTAGCGATAGAATACCGCTATAAGTTGCGATTTTGCATTGAAAGAAGGCATTTGGAGGCAGTTTGATTTAAGTATTTGACTGAGTCAAACGGGTTAATGAGGTTAAACAAAACTTAGCATTAATTTCGAAATAAAAATATTTAAATGGCTCATTAATATTTAAGGATACATTAACGAGCCATTTAAATAGTTTAATTTCAAGGCAAACTTGTTTGAAGTTCAAAAAAGGTTAAACGCTATTTAGTAGATAATATTTGGTAAGTGTAAAAAGTTGTATCTTTTAATTTTTGATCCTAATCGATTTCCCATTACAAGCATTACTTTTTCTATTGGCATTTTGTGATAGAGTATATGAAACGCTTTTAATTCATGAAATAAATTTATTGTCTCTTATTTGTTATAACATTAATTTACTATAAAAATAACGCACATAACTCGTTTATTTACAAAATTCTGTTCAAAATGCCACATATTTGCCTTTAAGGCTGTTTTCGCCTAATTAAAAAAAAAAAAAAAAAAAAAACATCAAAACTTGGAACACATTTCTAAACAAAAAACTGTTTCAATTTTCATGAACATTTGTGACGTTGTAACACGTACATCCGGTTAGGACGCAATATTCTTAAAATTTAAGAACATTCCAAAAACGCGCTATTTTTCACTTGAACACGTAAAGTTCAAAACCATTTAGGATAACAGTACGAGAAAATAAAGATGGAACACATTTGACACCATATAATAAGGATCGACTCATATATAAATTAGTAATATTGTGAAATACTCGTACGCTACTGCCTGAAAGATAGCGGAGTCAGAAAATAAATTTAATGTTCGAGCAGTTTTGCAATCAGAAAAAAAAAAAAAAAAATCCTCACAGTTTCGGATTTTTTTCTTTAACTTTGCACGAATAGAGAAGTGCTCAGACTGTGTTCATTGATTCACTGATGACCTTTCCCACCATTTGTTGTTATAATTTCAAAAGGTAGTAACTGGTACGTGAAAATTTACTCGACGAGAAACCAATGAATTGATTAATTAAGGCTCCTGTCTATCCTCCATTATGATTTCTTAGACGAAATGTTTATCCTATGGAATATTTACTTTAATTCTCCTACCTTTACTATTTGAATGCAATAAAGTGCCTCTGAAAAAACAAAAAATAACGAATGCTTTCTGTGGAATTACTTTTTCCCTCCGATTCTTAAAAATATTTTCATTCTTATTTTTAATGATTCGTTTTTGAGTTTTCCGGTCTTTAAAGAATATTTTAAAATATTTTTAAAAATCGGAGGATAAAGGTAATTCCACAGAAGCATTCAATATTTTTTGCTCTTTCGGATTCATTTTATTGCATTCAAATAGTAAAGATGGGAGAATTCAAGTAGAAATTCCATAGGATTAACATTAAGCTGACGAAATCAAAATGGCGAGTAGATGGGAGTCTTAAGATTTGCTTGAATCCAATTTGATCATACTTTAGTTAAGTTTAGTTGAAAGTAATAATTTTCCGGTTTCTTTATAAAGATTAGTAGATAAGTTTCTTTAATTGACATTGGGCACATAAAGAAGAACATTTTGAAAAATGGTTCACAGTTGAATCGAATATTATATGTACAAGATTTTGAATACTCGGAGTTGGATTTACACCATTTCGAATATAAATTGAAATCCTTCATAATATACTTCTGTAATCATTTGGGGAAAAAAATCATTTGAAAAAAAGGTGTTTGTCAAGCACGAAATTATTTTCATACCCAGTAAGCTTCCTTCAATCCTCCATTGTCAGCAATGTTTTCTCCTTGGGTATTTATGCCGTTCACCTGAAGGGCAAAACAATAATTATTAACAGCCTGGGAGTAAAAATGCTTAAAAACAAATATAAGATCTGTTTTTCATACAAATCTATTATTTACTGTATCCATTTTTTTTTTTAAATAAAACTATTCAATAATTTTTTCTTGGAAAATACTTTTAAGTGGAGGGGAAAAGATCGGAAAAGGTTTGATTTTTATCTAAAGGTTGCAAAATAGTAAGTGTCTTAATTGCCTGTAACCGTTATTAGATTGCAATTACAGAATATAGTTTATTAAAGAAGAATTTAAAACAAAAATAATTGTTTTGTGTAGCAAATATAATTTCAAAAAATACTTTCAAAAAATTAAAATTGATTAGGAAAACTATGATTTTAGTTTTAACACTTTTTTTTTATTGATTCCATTGTCAAGTGAAAGTATGCATATATTTCTATTTGTGTTTTGAAAACAACAATGTTGTTAAAATTTTAACTGTGTCAAAAAACACGATTGCTCATTGGTCAGAAATTTTATATTGAAGAAACATTATTATCGCAATATATATAATCAAATGTATTATTAACTATTAATCTTTTAAAAATATCAATTAGTATAAATTATTATTCTACATCAAAAGTCGAGCACGAGAACTGAAATACCTAACAACCTATCAATTTAGAATTACTGCACACAAGCAATCAATGCATTTTGAATATTTCAGGGCAGATTCCTGAAACACAAATTATCTTTTTGATTGATTGTTTATAAATGTTGCACTTAGAAACAACACGAGAGTTATTTATTATGGACCTCGTAATTTTGAACTTTGGTCAAGTGATAAGTCTGGTACCTGAGCTCAAGTGATGAGCTGGCATCTTCCTCTATAAGCTACGACATGGGAGGACTTGGAATCTCGACCAGATTTAAAATACATCAGCCCCATTAATCGGTGAGTATTAAGTGACATCAGGTCTCGAACTCATGATTCACCGAAACAAAATCACTACGAATTCGCGAACCTGACCATTAGGTTACCGTGGCCACCACATAAGTTTGCTGAAACTATCAATGACAGTTGGAAGAATCACACAATTTATTTCTAAATTGAATAAATAATTTTTTCATTGATTCTTACGTTTAGTCCATTTTCTGCTGTGTAGTTACCATATTGTTCAATAATGCAACGGGCCTTCTTTTTGAAAAGTTCATCAGTGGTTGTATCCCACCAGTTAACATTATTTCCGTCTTTGTCAAACTGTCGGCCTACAGAAAAGAATAAAACATTACATTTTCGATGCTATAAAAACCTAGTATTTTCTTTTGTGGTTAATACAGACATTCGATAAAAAAAATTACCTCTGTCATCAAATCCATGAGTGATTTCATGTCCGATTACATAGCCAATGGCACCGAAGTTCATGTAACTATAATTAAAAAAATATGTTATTGTACAATAAGGGAATATAAAAGGTGAATCAAACCAATTACTAGACTTAAGAATACATTTTTGAGAAATTTTTTAACCATCAGAAATTTTAAAACGATGTTTTGTCAAAATAAAACAAGCCTAGGTTTGATTTCATTAACGTCGCACTGAGATGCAACACGAGGGCTATTGGTGACAGATCTCGTAATTTTGAACCTTGGTCAAGTGATGAGGACGACACCTAAGTTGGAACCTCTTTCTCCAAACTTCCATACCACGCTAAAGGGAGGACTTCGAGCCTCGACAGATGCAACATGCATCAGCCACGGCGGGTCTTTAGTAGCATCAAGGCCCGAAAGCCAAGACTCAACAAAAACCGCCGGCCGCGAAACTTCGACCATGACTACTAGGCTACCGCGGTCACATAAGACATGCCAAAAGCAATTTTAGAAAGTAACTAATCATTTTAATATTTTGGGCTTCTTAATTATTTCTTATTTGAAAATTTTTGAGATTGATAACCTTTTTAATTATAAATAAGGGCAAAGTTCTGCATTTAGTTTAATGTTTATTATTAGATGCAAAGACAAATTAACTTTGTTTCATAAATTTTCTGTACGTAAATACAGTAATTTTCTGCCATTTATGCGGGTTATTAGCTACGAGAAAACATTTCGGAAATCGAATCATGAATGAGATAAAAATATAATCCTTGTTGATGCCATTATTTATTTATTAATATTCCCCAAATTTATACTTAAATTCAAGCCATCATGATGGCCTATGGACTCTGTAAGCTCAGGCATGTTGAAATTAATCTGTGTAAATGGATATCATTTTCCACTGAGGGGGGGATAAATAATATTTAATCGCAATTTTTTCGTGCGTAAACATCGAAGCCAGGGAGGAGAGGTTTGGTGCATGTTTTCAGGTGATCCTAATGCACATGGGTTAAGTTTTTCGAAACTTCAAAGCTGCCAGTAGCCGGCAAACCGAATGAAGAGGAATGAAAAATGAATGAAGAGGTGTAAGTGAGAGCCATCGGAATTTCACTTTTGACAAAATGACACAAACATGTTAACAACACTACTGTTTTAAATTTAGCATGAATCTTGTAGATCATTTCCACGGGGGAATCAAATAAGTGCTTTTCACGAAATTAAATGCAGCAGTGTTGTTCAAGTTTTTCTGTCATTTTATGTAAAGCGAAAATCCGAGAGCTCTCATCTACACTTTCTCATTCATTGGCGGTGTTTGACTGCTTTTGCAGTCCCGTAAAAATCACTCATGCGCACTAGGATCGATGATCCACACAGGAGCCCAAGCCCCCCCCCCTGCGTACACACACAAGCATTATCACAGAACTTCAAGATTTGACACCATTTAAATTGTTTTAAATTGTATTTGTTTTCAGTGGCTTAACAAGCAAGACGTGCTTTATAGTGTTTGTCAGAATTTGAGCTATGAGGTGGATGATTTTTTACTCCAAAAACGTGGTTTTTTTTTTTTTTTTTTTTTTTGTCCATTCACATGTTATCACAAGTTCTTTAACTTTTTCAGGTAAATTACCTTCTTTGAATGCTTTTTTGGTAACTCTAAACTCAGCAACATTGTTGTGTAACTCAAGAATCCTGAAAACAATTTCCTTTCTTAAAGTGAATTGTTTTCGATTGCGCGTCAAACGAGGCATATTTCAGAATGATGACGACTTACGTTGGATTGCGAACATTGTCTGACATAAAAAACAAAGAGAAAACAGTCGAAAACTCTCTTTATAAATAAAAGACTCGTAAAAAAAAAAAAAAGCAAGAAATGTTGTATTACGCAGCAGTATTTCTAGTTTAAAAATTCAATAAAATATTTAAAGAAACGACATTATTACCAATATAAATATCGAAAATAAGGACAATCAATTTTATTGGTTGAATTGAGACGCATAACAATTAACCTCCTCGAAACCAAGATGTTGTTAATTTCTAAGCAATAATCAAACTTATGTTGTAATTTATAGCACATTATTGTAATATAACAGTACCATCAATATTCACCTTATATGAGATTCTAGCCTTAGTGAATTTAATATTTTGCCACATTTTTCATTTTAATATACAGCGTATATAAGACTATGATACAAAATTTCTATAACGGATACTTAAGATCAAATGTAGAAAAAAATATTGAGTCATGTAAAAAATCTCTCTTACTGTGGGCGATCCTTGTTGAAGAAAGCATTTTGTAAAATTCCAGCAGGAAATTCTATCGAAAAAAAGTACTGAATGAAACATATGTTTGTTCCAAATACAAAATATCATAACATATTTGGGGATAGCTCAAAAAGTGTTAGAAGTGGGAATGGGGTAGTATTGCCAAACGATAGTTTTCCCTTCAGTTAAGCAGTGGATGATCATTACGCCCTTCGTGATTGGGAGTGTTTACTAACGTTGCACTGATAAGCAACACTGAGAGTTATGATTGATGGACCTCGTAATTTTTAACCTCGGCCAAGTGACGAGAACGAGACCAAAACTGGCCTCTCCCTCTCCATACTTTCCTCACCACGCCAATGGAAAGACTTGGGACCTCGACCAGATTTAATGTGCATCAGCCCCAATACACAGTGGATCTTTAATGGCATCAGGGCTGGAATCCACGACTCGACAAAAACAACGCCGGTTGCGAGTCCTCTACCATGGTCATTGGGCTACAGCGGCTACATGGTTCACTTCTCATTCCAAAAAACCGTCACCAATAATTTTCAGGCCGAAGAGGGCTTCGTTGGAGCAGATTCGATGGAAGTAGCCAACCCACTGTTTTGATTGTTATTTTTTTCTACGACAAAGTGGTTCAAAGTCTTATCTTCGGTGACAGCTTGAAGGAAAGTGACAACAACTCGACGCGGCAGCAATTAAAACTAATCTATGAATAAAGGAATCATTTATTTTGGAGCCATTTAATTGATGAAAGCACACGATTTGATTCAGTAGCGTCATCTGTCGTCAAAAATGGGTACTTTTTGAGCCACCCTCGTATGAAAGTATACCTTTTACGAAAATAAATAAAATATGAATAAAAAATTTAAGCTACACGCTACAATCACAAATACATTTAAGCTTGCTTCGAAAATAGCAAACTTAAAATTTTCTTTAATGTATCTATGAAAGGTGACTAAAATACTTCAATATTATTACACAAAAGTTTTCGTATTTTATGTAAGAAGAAATTTTTGAATTATTTAGATAAGGACTTAAGAACGCGACAACATTGGTTAAACATACTTAACATCTTATAACTTTATTATATTCAGTATTTATAAGAATCAAAGCTGTCATTATTTAAAAGAATGGTAGTATCTTCAATAAGATATTTCGTGATAAATGAAACAACAAAAGTGACAATTTAGTTAAAATACTTTACCTATGCTATTTTCCAAAGCGTTGTAAAAAGCGTTTACTACTGCTGCCCTTGCATGCTTCTTCCATCTGCAATGAAGTAAGTACATAAGAATAACGAAAAATAGATTTCAGTAAATGAGTTATTAAAATGCTTTCATTATTAAATTGTGTTTTATAAATATAAAAAGAAAATTGCAGTACATTCAAAATAAGATTTATTGAATTTGGACACAATGATCTATTGATTTCTTTATGCTATTGAAAATTAAAAGAAAAATAAAAGAAGATAGTTTCTTTCTCTCCGCCAGTAAATATATGTAGGTCCGCATGTGAACCGAGACAACTGTCCTTCTTCTACAGTCTAAGTCTATATAGGCTCATACGTAAATGGAAATCGCGTCTTAAAAATATCATTTGAGTATAGTTAATGTTAGTTTGGTTTCGAAGTTCGCCAGTAAATCAATGTAGGTCCGCGAGTGAACCGTAGCAACTTTCCCTTTTTGAAAATAGTAATATTTTATAACTAAAGATAGTCTAAGCCTATATAGGCTCATACATAGATGGAAATACCGTTTTAAAAGTACCAATTGAGTAAAGTTAATATCAGTATGGTTTGAAAGTTCTCCTGTAACTCAATGTAGGGATTGTAAGAGGGGATGATCACGGAGTGTGCCTACAGGGCTTAAAGTGCCTTTCCGGCTGTACCCTAACCGATATCCAGCCTTAAACTATATATTTTTTTCATAAAATGACATCTATTTTCAAGGATGGACAGTTATCTTCGTGTCAATTAAAGAGTAAGTTATGTTATGAAGAACACATAATTCCAACCAACAAAAGCAATAAAAACCTTTTTTTCGGTAAACTTGAGAATGTTTTACATGTTCCGTATATATATATATATATATATATATATTCATTATCATTAAAATATTATAAAAATTTGCAATATTGTTATGCAAGTTAAATCTTGTTTCATCATTTCTGATGATGCCTCATTCTACTCGGTCCTGGTGTCACATAACAAATTTATATGACTCTTATATCATTAAAAAAATTTAAAAAGCGCATAATTTCTTCTTTAATTGTGCTGCACTTTAAAACAGTATTTTTCTCTTCTAAAAGTTAAAGTTATATCCTTGAATAAGTGTTTTTTTTTAAAGTGTTAGTAAGTAATACAATTATAATACTCTTACTTATACATAACAAAATGATTTAAGTATCATAAATTTGAATAAAAATTAGAATTTGCAAATTGCAAATGTGATAGACTAAAAAAAATAATTTTACTTAAATTATTGAAATATGTTGAAGCAAACTAACAAAAAGTTATTTTTTACTTATTGTAACTTACAACTAAGAAACCTTATAGTGGTGCTTAAATATTACATAATTTATTAAATTAGGTCAAGAGTTAGTGAAATATATCTTAAATTTCGCTAATTCTGTGTATAAAAGTAATTAAGAATCAAATAATTGAATGCATTGAAATATTATTTCTAAGAAATAATTATCAAAGTATCATAATTATCTTTTAGTAAAGTTGATGAAGTCCGTAACAGATCTAAGTCTGTTTTTTGGTCATGAGTGTATAATATTAACAGATTCATCAATCAATCAATGTATTTCATTATTATACGTACTCTCCTCTGATGTTTGGTTTTCGGAGTTGACTAAATGCGTAATCAGTGGACCACCTTCTCAGACTCATAATATTATCAAAATAGCTACCATTGGTGATTGTCAACTACAACAAAAATGAATGAAGTTAATAAAGGAAAGACTATTTTACGAATTTTAGATATATCTCCTTACATAATTTATTAAATACTTACATTTTCATAAAGTTCCAATACCAGAGTATCATTCAGAAGCTCATGGGGGTAACCAATATAAGGTTTTATTGTATTGGCCTAAAATAAAAACAGATTATACACATATGAAAATATAAATAAAATATTATTTAATTGCATAAAACTACCTTGCTAAAAACAATAATATAATATTCATAAAATTTAACACAATTTTTGCCGATTTCATGCATTTTGCAAAGTTAATAACACTTATAAAATGTTCTTAAACTATTTTTTAAGAATTCATTAACATGAACTATAAATTTTCTACTATTGTATATATTTGTATAATGCAAATGAATGCACATGATGGGGCAATCAGCTACATGCAACATCAATTGTTGAAGGAAATGCCAAACATCTTACAAATAAATATAAAGGTGGAAGAAGTAAAAAGTAGGAAGGCTTATAATTGAAAACTATATTGAATGAGAGAAACTAGAATACTTCAAGTGTTAATGAAAATTAATGCTGTTAGAAAAAGAAAATTTGAATTTTAAAGTGATTCCAACAGTTGAAAAATGATTTTTTCCAATGACATTCACAAAAATCTGTCAGAATATACAGACTTGTTTCTTGTACAAAAACATCCGTCCCATCAAAATGATTGCAATCTTAAATCTCAATAAAAATTTGGATCATTCACTATTCTGTTTAACGAAACTTGTGTTGTTATAGCTCAATGGATTTTCTGAGTTCCATTTTGAGTCTCTTTGAAAATATTTTATAAATAATCAAAGCATGTCTATTAAGGTATTTAAATCTTCTTCTTATTATTATTTTCATTCGTACATTAAATTCTTTGTTAACTTACACTATCAACTAATTTTTTTTACCAGGAAACATCTATTAGTGAATACTGAAAAATAAGTTTCCAAAATAGCAAAGAAAAAAAAATTCATTTTAAGGATTGCTTTATATAAATACACAAAATATTTATTGCTACGTATACGTACAAAATACGTACTGCTGTAAAATTATTACAAATTTATCGAAGCAAACACCATGAGAATGGATACGAAACATTTAAACTAAATGGAACTTTTTTAAACTTAAAATATATTTATGACTTTAAACATAAAAGTTAATACGTTAAATATTAAATGAATAAGATCTTTAGTTGAATATCATAACCTTTAAATCGAATGCATTTGTGTAATTTAAAGAAGGTGGTATTCTTTCCGTAGTTTAGTTTCTAATCATATAATGAATGCCTTAAATTCCCCTTTTTCTAACTAAAAAGACAAAATGTTAATTTGGGGACCAAGAGTTTTGAAATAATCTCAAATACTTCATCTAAATGTATCTGAAAATATTTCGACCGAGAAATGGTTCCCTGTATTAGATATGAACCTTTCGGGAAAGTTGAATTTTTTCCCCCTCCTAGAAGATAAAAAAATGTTTATTTCTCAGCGGCATATCCTAACAAATTCAAATGTGTTGATATTTCTGGAGTAATTTTATTTTATGACAGACATCAATGTAATTTACACCCGAATTCTGAATTTTATCCTCATTCGAACAACTATTGTGATCCCTCTATGTGCAACAAATTATGAATAAATAGAAACCACAAAGATGATTTGCAATAGGATGTATCAGATTGTTCAAGTCATCTATATGATAATCCACTATGTTACTCTATGACCCTTTCGTCAATCATCACGACGCTGTTCGACAAATAAATAACACCGATCTAATGTAGTTCCATTGTACATAAAGGTCAAAGGGGGCATTTGCATGAACATTCTTTGTTTTTCTCCGAAAACAAGTTATTGCTTTTTTACATGCAGGCAAGAACAGGTAGTGGTTACTTGTATGTATGAGAAATGAAGAATACTTTTTCTGGGAGAGGCAACCACACGATTTGAATACAATGAAAAAAATGTCCCAAAATAAAATGCGAACAAACCTTTTCCTTGGCTTGCAGTTTCGTTTTATCATCCATCCAATCGATGTTGTCCAAAATGCTCAAGAATTCTTTGTGGATGTATTTCACAAGTTCAAGAGCCTAAAAAACACACAGATTGAAATTAGAAGAGTATGAGTAAAGAATCATACTCAGACAGAATCCAATTGACAATCTTTGTACGAACATTCAGAGATAAAAAAAAAATACCTTTTAATTTCATTCTAGATTTAAGATCAGAGCAGAGTTTGGCTATAAAAATCTTTTCTTGAAATAAAACTTCATATTAATATCTTATATGTAACGCTTTCTTGTTATTAGATTCTCAAAATTCGTAAGCCTCTTTGGCTTTATTGACCAGTTTATCAACAGATATGCACAAAATATTATTTTGAATTGGATAAAATAAGGAACGATTCGAAATTTTTGTTTAATAGACAAAAATGTAATTGTTGTTTTTAAATAAAAAGTGTGTTTTAAAAGCAATTAAAGGAATGTGGCTTTAGTTACGAAATAATTATTTATAATTTAAAAATAAATATGCTCACCATATTCTTCAAAAGTTATTCTCATGAATCATATTTCATAAAAACTTTCATGTTTCTCTCTTTTTTAGTTTTCAATCCCCTGTTATTTTTTTTTTTACATAACCAGGCGTAGTATTTATCATACTATGTTTAATGATCAGAAAATGTTTTGAAATAAAAAAAAAAATAACAGGGAAATCAAAAATGGTTTCAATATTGATATAATACTAAACACTAATTCCTCTTTTAAACTGTAAAAACTGCTTTATCATTGTTTCAAAAAGATCACTCTGTACAGACGGCCATTTTTGATAATTGAAATCGTTATCCCTCAACGTTATTTATACCAGGCCTTACATTTTTTTAAAAAAAGATTTTTTGCATCATGAATTATTACTATTATTAAATTCTGAAGGATTACCATATCTAATATTCATATTTTATATAATATTGTATCTCGCAGATATTTAATGATATCGTTTACCGAAATTACGAGAGAAGTTTCAAAAAGTACCCGTGTTAGGAACGGGAAAAGGAGGAACGGAGTAACTCACTGAAGTATTTCTCCCAAAGAAATCGGTTTTTTTTTCCTTTGAAGTCCATGTATATGACACTCTGCATCACAAAATATTCATCGCTGTAATTTTTCCTGTCGATGAGATCGTCTTCATCTTCTTTTGAGAAGATTCACCCGAAGCAACCCTTTGCGTAGATCATTGTTTGATTTCTGATGTATAATGACGAATTCAGGTATCATAAACAGTGACAATTCAACAAAAAATGACTACAACAACTCGATGCGGCAGCAATGGAAACTAACCCATGAATCAGTGTCAGACTCGTTTTGGAACCCCTTAATACATGGCAGCACACAAGGAAAATACTAATTTGTCTCAGTAACGCCCTCTGTATTCAAAAACAGGTGATTTTTCAACCATCTCATTCTGGTATTTACTTTTGGTATTTCCATCTATTTTGATCAAATTTTGTATTTATTTTACATTATTTTTTTCCATTATTTGCTTCTAGTCAAAAATTTAAAAATATATATTTAATTACTCGACACTTTACACTCGATTTTGAAGAATATTACTTAAAAAGGTAAAGAATAGTGCTTTAACAAAGACTTCTCTTTTTTTCTTTTTAAATCATGAAATGAAAGAATTATGTGTTAATACATTCGGATACAGGATCTCTGAACAAAACAGACGATAGAGAATGGTGTTTTTACAAAGATTTCGTCATGTATAAACATCTTGTCCTGATGTTAGAAGATCTTGTTCCTTGTCTCTTGGAACTTCATGTTTCATGAGTTGAACTAATTCTGTGGCAAAAAAAAATCCTTTAAATTCAAGGCCACTGAACTAGCTAGACAATCTCTTTACATGTTGAGGAAAAGTTTAGCACGCTAACTTTAATCTGAAGTTGGCGAGATGAAGAATTAAGTTCAACTCACCGAATCTTTGCTGCCATCCTTGAAGTAGTGTCTCACGTAATAGGAACTGAGTGCTATCCCAAGGCTACCGGACAAGGATGATAGGCATTGCTCCCATCTGGGTTCCTCTTGGCTCTTCCCTGTTATGACTGTGCTGTATTCCTGAGCGAGAGCTCTCCAGTCTTTGGACAACAGGGACAGGGTTTGACCGGCAGCACGCCACATCATGTAATTGGCAATTACTCTGTGACAAAGCAATAATTTTATGTTTAAATAAAAAATAATATTCACTCTATTGGCATGCAAGCAAAATACTATATATATAAACTCAAAACTATTATATAACGCTAATTAAAGTCTAATGGGTTTTTTTTAATTATATATTAGTTTGGCTGGTTTTATTGGAGCAAGGACCATATTTGGCTAAGTCACGCCAATTTTAATTTATAGAAAAAAAAATTTTAATGACTTAGAAAATAAATATAAATGCCAAATGGCCAAAATAATAATAAATGCCAAAATAAAATAAATGCAAAATAAATATAAATACCTAGAAAATAAATGTCAAAAAGGAAGAAAAGTGGCGTGGAGGGAATGATGAATTAAAAATGAAGAAATGGATCGTTAAGTCTTAGTTTAGTTTTTATTAACGTCGCACTAGAAGCAGCACGAGGGCTATTGGCGACGGACATCGCAATTTTGAACCACTGTCAAGTGACCAGGACGACACCTGAGCTGGCACCTCCTCTCCTAACTTCCACACTACGCCAACGGGAAGACATTGGGCCTTGACAGATTTAACGTGCATAAGCCCCGGTTACACGCCGGGTCTGTTACGGCCAAGGATCGAACCCGCGACTGAACGAAAACCGACGGTCACGAATCCGAAACCATGGCTACTGTGACCACGGGATCGTTAAGTCATCCAGTGTTTACCAAATATAGTAAATCAAATGAGAGAAGAGAGCCTGGGCTCCTCAGGGTTATTAATACCGTAATTAGCTAAAGAAATTAATCTCAGAGAGAAGAATTATAATTGGATTATGTATGTTAACTGAATAATTGTTTTGCATACTTGACGTCCTATTAAAGCAAAATAATGGCTTTTGGCAATGGAGTTCATAATTTTAACCCACAATCAAATGTTGAGAAAGACATCCAAGGTAATACTTCATTTACCAAACTTCCGCACAACAGCATGTCAGGACTTCAAAGCCCAATCTAATTTAATGTGCAGTGGCCTCCTATATTTCATTTAACACTAAACCGAAGAACTTAACAAAAAAAAAAAAGTGTTCATCTTCTGAACTCATTTTTAGAAGAAAACTGAAAATATAAGCGAGATATTTAATGGAAAAGGAAACTTTTCACAAGCAATCAATAAATTCAGGAAAATGAAAATGACTGTTAAAAAAGCTAATTATTTTTCTACAAATAATATGATCATTTATGTCTTCATATTTCTGAAATCTCTAACCTTAATTTTTGTGCAGTGATAAAATTTGACTTTTTTAGTTCTTGTTTGTTATCAAAGACAGGATGTAAATTAAGATTTTTAACTTTCTGACACTCCTCTATTAATTTAGTATACTTTCTAAGTTTTTAGTGTAAAGAAAAAAAAAATTTGAACTTTAAATCATGTATTGATATTTAAAAAATATATATTTTGATATTTAAACCTTAAAAATAAAGTTTTATATATATTCTTAGCGTGTTTACGCGAAAAAACAAATTTGTGAAGGCAAATTCGAAATAATTATTATAAGACGAATTGAAAGCAATTTGAAATATCTGAAGCATTATCAAGATCTGACAATGAACATGATTCTATTTCTGTTCTAAACATTTCAGCAGATTTTAAATCTGGTTTTAAATCATTGTGTTTTCAGCCTTTCGAAAATTAGTCAACTTTCTTTATCTAAATAAAATTATGTAGTTGTAGATAAAAAAAAAATCAATTGATATTTGGTTTCGTATCTTAACGATCAAAAAATGATGTAATATTACGATGTAATTATCCAGCATGGAATAGCACACTTTCTTACCTTTTATCGGTATTTATCATCAAATCTGCGAAACGAATGACAAAATCGGGAACAGCTACGATTAAAGATTCGTTTTGGAATATGGGGTCACTTAACAATCCATTGAAGTATTTCATCCAATTAATCTGTGAAGTGATAAAAAGAAAGTTTATGAATAATTTTCTGTGAATCAGACGAAATTTCGATTAAACATAACAGCACAAGAGACATTATTAAGTAGATAGTTAAAAAGTACAAATTTTTTTAAGAATCTTTAACAAAAAGATCCTTAATGGCACCAATATTTTTTTTCAGTGCTGGAAAAAAGTATAACACCAGGAGAAACATCGAAAACTTCTACGAGTTAAAACAGTACACATTTTTAAATTCCTACTATTAGTTCACACTCTCCCTATATATATATATATATATCTTGTTCAAATTTTCAATCGTTGATAAAATACTTTTTATTCATCCACTCAAGTTCAAATACATTTCTTTAAACTTGTAGTGGATGACATTTGATGTTCATATAATCTTTTCAAATATTAATTCATTCATTAAATTAAATTGGTGAAAATGCAGTTTAGCCCAACCACTTGGTGCAATTTCAAAAACCGCCAAACTTGGCGATTTTTTTGGCTGAACGTTAAGTCTGCGAACATTTGGTGGCCACATTTGGCAAAATACCACCAAATAATTCCTGTCGCCAAGTGCGGTTGAGCTAAACTGCATTCCAACCATTTAATTTACCGGATGAATTAAGAAACGAGCCAATGCTACTTCTACGTCATTTGTCTTGCAATGGCAAAATTGGTAGAGTGTCGGGGTAGAATCTTCATACCTTCGGATCGAATCTCGTCGAAGCATAAAAAGATTTTATTTGATTTTCAAATAATTAATTATAGTTTTATGCGGGGGAAAAAAAATTCTCTTTTTTGATATTTACCAAAATATAAATTTAGGAATAAATACCGTCAGTGACGAAGCATGTGGATCGCTGGTTTTTTTTTTTTTTTTTTGCCACTTAATATTGTGATTCTGTCATGTGTATATACTTATTTATATTAACTATAATTATTTAGTAAAAAGTAACTAAAAGAAAAAATTGTTGATCTAAGTAGGAATTGACTTTATTTTTTTTTATATTACTTGTTTATAACCCAAATTAATGGTATCGAATAATAAACTAAAATAAGTTGGCAAAGAATCCTGGTTTTTTTTTTTAATTATGTAAAATTATGAATGGAAACTTGAAATAATTCGAATTAAAAACCAACGTTTTTAAAAACAACGTTTTTATATGGCGGCAAAGTTTATTAAAA
>BMAW01010566.1:48838-66124 GCA_019974015.1 Nephila pilipes
GGTGTAGTGTTTTCGGGAGAAAGAAAGTTTAAAGCTGTCTTCGTGTAATATTAAAATATAGGACACGAAACTAGAATCCTTTTCGGAATAAAAAAAAAGCGCTCAAACACTAATTTTATATTCTGACTTCGCTATCTTTTAGAAAGCAGCATATTTTATAATATTATCCATTTCTAATTGAATTAGTCTCGCTTTTCATGTGTAAAATTTGTTCCATGTTTCGTCTACTATACTATCATGCTAAATGGCCTTTAAACTTAACGTATTCCAGTGGAAAATGAAATATTTTGGGAGTGTTCCTATATTTCAAGAACACTACAACATAAATAGATGCATGTATAACAACGTCATAAATTTATATGGAAACTACATTGTCAATTTTCTATCTGGAAATGTATTCCAAGTTTCGAAGAGGCTCTTTGACATTAGGCGAAAACAGCATTAATTTAGATGGATTAAGCGGATTTAAATTTTATTGACAAGATCCGTATAAAAATCCCCCTTTTTTCTAATTTCGAGAAGGATTAGACATTGGCTTGGGACAAACGAAATTCTTATTGCAATAACTGAACTGAGAACTGAGTGATATATAGAAGCTTATTGAAAATAGTTTGTTGTCGGAACGGATATTTCAACGAGTGAGTGAATGTTGGTGTTCATGGCACAAGAGCTAAATCTGGCTATGCTCCGCCAAACCTTTGTTTCAACTGTAGTCCAAATAGAATAAAAGGAAAAAAAATTGGCAGACAAGAAAATAATCGAAAACAGAGAAGGATTGCTAGAGTAACCCGGGGGAGCGTCATCCGTGTTTACCAATCAAAGACTTTAAACTACCACGAGAAAGAAAAAGATCATTGTTGTGTATTGATTCCTGAACTAACATAAAGAAGGTAATTCTCCGAGAGGGACATTTTAGCAATGCATTTGTGCATGCTTCGTTTTCCGCCAAATCTTGAATGAAAGAGAACGAAGCAAAAGCTTTTCATTGGCCATATGAAGAGTGCAATGGGAAAACCCTTGAGGTGTTCTAGGTTGAGGTATTTCTGAATGGACGACAGTATAATTAGAAAGTCTAATCTAAAAACCGCAAAAATAGCTCGGAAAACATTGACTCCAACACCTTCCAGTTACTGCCTGGTTCTATGAACCGACGATTAATACAAGTAACAAAAAACGTAGAAAACAATGGTAACCACATCACTTATTAAAGAATAAAGCGTGTAGATTCTAAACTTTTTCCAACTTCACATGTTTGGTAATTTCTCTAATTTCTTATAAAATTTTACGTAATGCTTAAAATATCACATAATATATTTTTTTTGCTGTGATTTCAATATAACTCGATTAACCCTTGCAGTTTACAAAAGTATATTACCTATTTTATGCTTTATGTCATATATTCTTTGACCTTATATTTTTTTCTAGAACGATGGTATAGGTAGACCAGAATGCATATTCGTGACGGTAAGCATTCTTTAAAATAGGAAATGTTTCTTGAATTTGTCGTGTTTTTAATGGAGAGGTTTTTCGTGCATTTTCTGTAATTACCATTCAGTTTGAATAAATATGGAAACATTGGAGATCTTATTATTACAATCTACAGAAACACGCAATAGTTATTATGCGGTATGACTTTTCTTGCTAATGTATGATCTCACAGTTATGTAACATTATAAAAACGTTAAGTTTTTACACTTACTTGCGGTACCAGTTCTTGCAGTTTCCCAACAGTATACTTATTATACAATCGACTAATGTTTCGCCTTTCTTCACGTGGCAAGGAAAACTGTTCGGAGGGGAAAAAAAACAACCATTATAATTTGAAACACTTTTTGTTCCTATGTCATATATCTTTACTGTAACTCAATTGTTATTTTGTCTAAAAGTAAAGATGTCATTTTTTTTGAATATATTGTAATTATGACTCGAAAGAATGGAAAAATGTATTTACATCACACGGGACAACTACACATACAATACTCTTATTAACACAAAAGCTATAAAGTAATGACTTTTTAACCTAAGTCATGAGAGTACAACTGAAATGAAACTTAATTTATGTAGTGGTACGAAAACTTCCATAAACTTATATTCAAGCACCAGATTATTCTCAGCTATAAAGTAAATTAAGAACTGAACATATTTGACTTTAATGATTTCTTAACCGACTCAACTTAGTGTTTTAAATTAACCTAACTCCAGTGCTGTTGTTGGCTATTGGTGATAGAAAGGGAAATTTTTAACCACGGTCACATGAAGAGGAAACCATTTTTACACAACCGTCTTCAGAGGAAATAAACTGCATGCTATTTATCTTTTCATATTTGGTGACAAAATGAAAGTTCTCGGAAGCGCTGGAATTTTCTCTCGATTGCTCTATTAGGAGAGAAATGAATTTCCCCCCTTGACATCACACCTGTTCGGGACAGATATAAAAGCAGAAGTGCTGAAAAGAACGAACTATGACTATCACTTTTCACACACTAAACCTACTATTTATTAATAACATTATATCCATTAATTCGTTTAAATCAGAAGAAATTACAATTCATTTTTTAAAAAAAATGAAAAGAAAAACTTACGTTGGCAAGAGTAATTTCGAAATTCAGAGCCTGCATCAATTCTTCTTCTGCTGTAGCTTTATCGGCTCCGAGTTTTTTGGCTGCCTTAACCATCAATTGGAAGTAAGCAGCAGTGGAAGAATCATTGAGACCTTTCACCAAATATGTTCGGTCGGGCATTCCTAGAGATGTCTGATCCAACTGTAATTGCAAAAAATTACACATGTTGAGAAACAAAACTTTACTTATGATGCAATAATTTATCTATAAAGATAATCTCTGTTTTTTCCCAATATAAGTAATAAAATAATTTTATCTGAAGTATTCAACAACTACGGTAATTGCAACTTCATTATTCGAATTACCGCAGTTGTGGATAAATATTGTTACGAACCTGCAATGTTACTTTTATTTTTGGAAAAAGACATTTACAAAGCTTTTGCTACAATACTGGGCAAGGTTAAATAATTCCTATAGCTCCCACTAAATAATGTCAAATTCTAACGTATAGAAATTAATCCTATTAGATTGATAATAGACATCGCATTGAGAGGCAACACGAGGGCTATTGGCAACGTACTTCATAATTTTGAGTCCCGGTCAAGTGAAAGGGGAGCTGGCATAATAAATATCATCTCTTTATCATCAGCTCCGATAAATATCATCTCTTTAGTAAAATAGAGTTTTAAATAAAAAGTAATGAAAACGAGAGTATGTAAAAAATTACTCACTTTCAATGAGCATGTTTAATAATAACAAAATATTAGAAACTAAAATTTACTGAAATAATTTAAGAGAAAATAAAAAAATATCTCTTTCCTCCCATTTTCTCCAGCGATAAACACTTAGATGTCTTATTGGAAAGTTATATAAATTATTCACGGAGGTTGATATACATCTAAATTAAATAAACATAGTTTAAAAGTTTCTGTTAGAAAAATGACAAAAACATTTTGATGAATTTTTCCTTCAATACTCGTATATGGGCTTTATCTAGAATGGAAGAAAATTATTTGTCTCTTGTGAGTGGCTTTGTCATAATTATTTTCAGTATGTGAGTTAAAAGTTTGAATATGAGGTATGTTATATTTTATGAATATGAGGTATGTTATATTTTATGAATATGAGGTATGTTATATTTTATGAATATGACTTTTATTTCTTTAGAGGAATGTGAAGGAAGAAAACCTGACGTATCTGTGTGTAGAAAGTTTTATAAAGAAAAATGAAGGAATTACATTATCTTTTTTCGAGGAAGCAATGTTATCATAAATATTTTCCCTACAGTATGTGAAATAATTTCAAAACTAAAGTAAGAGAATGAATAGATTTCCTTTTCAAGAAAAAATAACCGCTTAACCTTTTGAATGAAATGACTTCCATATTTTTATTCCACAGGTGAAAAATCTAAATAGCCATACAATGAAAAGGTAAAATAAATTTTCTGATGCAAAACCTCAAGATTTCATGTTCAAGAAAAAATATAAATCTTCAAAACAACATGGCATTCGGATCATTAACAATTCCAGAGAGTTTCTTACAAAACAAATGGAAACGTGACGCAATTCAAGGACAGGAACGAATTTAAGCGTTCAGAACAAAATTAGAAATGCGAAACATCCCAAACCATTAACGACGAGTTGACTGAACTTTAAACGTAAATTTAACTATATAAAAGTCTAGACATAAACTGAATATAAATTCATTATTTTTTCTCGTAAGCATTCCTCATTGTGTATTCAGAATATAGGGTTTTTGTGATATATTTTATTAATAAAAGTTCACGTGTATAGATCTAAGTAGCCACGAATCACTTCGGGCATTTTGTTGCAAATGTTCCAAACTCGTGTTCTCGGAAAGTGTCGCGTAAGTTGTGCAATTTCTTAAATCAGATAAGCAATCGCATGGATGATTCTCAGAAGATTCAAGTGGGCTGTTTTAGTTGGAAATGGTTCATTGCTTTAACTGTTGCCCTGAAGGGTATAGTCAGGTTAACGCCTCGAGATGGATTCTTCAACGGTATACCTTCAGAAGGTCTAAGCCACAATCATCTAAAACACCGCAAACAATTACCGAGGTATGTGATGCTTCAGTTCCCGAAAATTTCTATATTTTTTTTATTGGGATGTTGCTTCTGAACGGAAAAGTAATGCAAATTATACTTTATTGTTCATTATCCAATTTTGTTAACCATTTTTTTTGAATTAATGTCCCTTTTCAACTACAGAAGGGAAAGATGAACCTCAGAATTTAAAATCACAGTACGTGACAAGGACGACATATAAGCTGGTACTTCACCCTCTTAACTTCAACACTACGCCACAGGGAGGACATAGAGATTATTCTTTTTAATCGACAGCAATCCTCAGTATTCCACTCGGCAGGTCGTTAGGGTTTGATTCTCGATCTTTTTGAAGATAAGGAATACTGAACTCGGATATTTTTTTTGCGCATAACATGTACAATATTTTACAAGACTTGAAGCAGGAGTGACCATTTTTTTCTTCAAAAATCGAAGTAAAATGAAAAAAAAAAAAAAAAAAAAGGAATGATTTTTTAAAAAATCATTCCATTATTGAAGAAAGGGGAAAAAATCCGAATGGCGTCTCGAGCACTCTGTGAGCGAAGGCCTCTACTTCAAAGTGTTACTTTAATAAAAATAAATAAATATCGATATTGATTGATAAAGACGTCTATTTAATCCTTTAAAGATATCGAGGGTGTAAAATCACCTAATGTAAATTGTTTTCTTAATATTATTAAAAAACAGAATTACTGGTAACACTGATTTTACCAGAAAACGTTTATTTTGTCCGTAGGGATACCTTTATCATAAAAAAAAGTTCACTTTTGTGATGTACTTCGTTAGCGGTACAGCAAAGAAAACTGATCTGAGGTGATATTTTACTTTTAACTAAGTGTGATAAGTGTAACTTTTTGAAAACTACGTGAGGATTTAATTTGCTGTTAAGTACCATTGTTATATTTTTTTGTTTCCATTAAGACAATTATAAGTTGAGAGGTAAGGAAATATTTATTTTAGAAGTGTTTTAATCATTTTACTTTATTTTTTTAAAAATCTTATTATCGTGAAGATAATTTTATAATATGGGCTTCCCATAAAAAGATGAAATGGAAAAAACTATGTCAAAAATGGATGATTTTAATGATTATGAGGACAATATTAGTGATAATGAAGAAGATATTGTTCAAGTAAGATCTAGTAATCATAAATGAGTTCGTGCAATGATATTCATTTCAGATTTGGATGAGCTTCCTCTACAGATACGAATTGAGAAAGAAATAAGTAGTTTAAATTTATAAAATAGAATTCATTCATTGGAATGAAATTACCTTTAACTTACACTTTAACTTTTTAAGAGTTAAAATTACTTAAAATTACAATATATAATTTTTTTAAAAATTTTATGTAACATTTGAGATTGGTGATCTTTGTAGATTTCAGCAATATTCAGACGAATGAATACTAGTCAATCGTATCATTTCTTCTGAATTTCGCAGGTTCTCGCGTTTTTGTTTTGTTTGTTCCAATATTAACCAATGTTGAAAATCCTACCACGCGAAGATATGACTCGGAAAATAGTAATTTTTTTTCATACTTTTTTTTTCTCTACATCTGGATAATCACCTTTAACATACATTCAAAAATTTTCAAGAATATTTATGTTTACTGAATGCCATTCCGATCTACTCATTACACAATCCAATACAAAAATTATTTTACGTTGTATTAATTTTTATTTTGGAACAACTTTTATTTGTGTATTTGATTTTCTTGCGGATCTCTGAAAATGGACTCACGCTACATCAGTATTATTTGGACTACGGCTTGAGAACCATGACACGAGTGAATCAGGACCCAAAATTCAGCCCTGAAGCTCGGACCTTGAGTTCAATATCCAATCAAATACTTAACCAGTATATTGAGAGGTATTCAATTTGTCAGTATTAATACAGAATCAACGGTACAAAAATCTAATTTAATACTTAAATTATTATCACAAGATAAAATTTATTCTACATTTCACATTAATTAACTCTAAATAAATATGTAAATTTATTCTACAATATTTATAATTTGTAATTAATAAGGCACATTAGTGTTGTGGACTCATTTACTTTTATTTTTAAATTGAATGCAAAGAAAATTAATTGTTAATGTTTGTAAGCATTTTAGTAAGAAATACTTATGAGTAAAAATATATTTATTTTACGAAAAATAGTCAGAAATACTTGACATAATAAATTTCTCTTTGTGGCATTGGGCATATATGTATATAAATTATTTTACTGATATAAAACTTTTAGTGAAAACGTTCCAAAAAGAAAACATTAGCTCCTTTTTTTTTTTTTTTTAAAAAAGCATAATTTTACTAAAAAATATTCGGAAGAAAAATTCCCGGACACACTAGTATCAAATTGAAATATAGTATTTCGCTTCATTTGAGGATATATAATATAACATTTCTTTAAAGTAGAAAGAATTCCATGCAACATGCGAATCCAGTCCTTTATATTTGCTGTAATAATGTAATTGTAAAGCTAAAGATACGTCCTAAAATTTATATAAAATTCCATTAAGATAAAAACTCTGTGAAAACAACAAAGAATTTACACAAAAAGAGAATATTTCGAAACTGGGATGAGTTTTCGTACAAATATAAATTGTAACAATTTTATTCCATATTTTAATTGCGATTTAACATCAACATTTTCATTATTATAGCAATCTATATGTTAAACTTAGGTCAAATGCTCGTTGACGCACTGTATGTAATAAAGGTAATTAAATGATTAAGATAATAACGTTATAAATTCGAGATGACACATTTCGTAAGCTTCCCTGCATCGTTTCTCTTATGAGGGAAAAGAGACATTTACATGATTGCTTCAGTCAGACAATAAAAGCTTACACAAAGATCCCTTACTAGGGAGACGAATCTGGTAACCAATTTTAAGTCTTGGTGACTTGGGCGACGAAACAACAATTCCAGAAAGTACTGGAATCTTGTGGAAATTTCGATTAGAAGGAAAGTTACGAACTTTTCCTGATTTTTTTCGGTGACGTCGCACTTGGCCGGAGAGGCTATAAATATGGAGAGGGGCGAAGCAGTCGGAGTCTGTCTTTGAAAGCAGTCGCCACTGGCTGAGTGTACCCTCCAAAGAACTGTCGGTAACGTGGCCGAGTGTATCTACCGGAGGCTTTCAGAGTCCGTACGAAGTATTTATTATCGCGGAGATTTGTCTATAGCGGGAACTAGTAAGCTGGTAAGTTGAACGTCAGCAAAAGTGTTGCGACTGTTATTAGAGTGTCTTTGTTCCTGTTGTGTAGGTAAACTGTAAAAGTGCTGTGTTTTCTGTTTGTGCTGCTAATATGTCCAAGTTTTGTAACCTGCGTTTTATCCTGTCTTGAATAATTGTGAATAAATTGTCATTTGCCATTATACTCCTCGTTGGACTGATTTCCTTGTTGTACCCATCACAATTGAATTTTTGTAAAAATAAAACATAATGCACAAATGCAAAGAATGTTTTTTAAACATATTTTACAGATCTTATAACTGAAACCTCCTCTATATAATAAATTAAAATTTCACTACATCGTAATTTAAAATTTAAATTTTAATTATTTCTGAAATAATTTTACAGAATAAAAAAATTGTAAATTTCATCTCTCTAATACAGGACCTCACCATAATAAAATTCAAATTTCGAATCAGAGAGGGTATTTAAGAATGTTATTTAATTTGAGGAGAGAGAGCAACAAATATATTCTCAAAACTCACGTCTATGATGTGGACAGTGTTGTTTCTGTAGTCAGCAGTAACGGAGAGATCGAGAAGGATATCGTGGCTGTAGCCCGTTTTCCTGAATTTGATGAGGGTATCGATCCAGTCAAAACTCGATTTGTCCCATTTGTCACCTTCCACCACAGGCCATCCTCCCAACGACTTGAGAGCTTTCTGGAGAGGTTCGCTACCGGCTGCCTCGATTTTCTCTGCAAAATAACAAAAATGGATCATGAACTTTTGTTGCACTTACATTAAATAACTAATGTTGTAGAATCGAAATTTAAGAAACTATGACATTATAAATATACGTGTAAATACAAAAGAAAAAACTTAAAGGATTCATTAAAGTCTAGGGGGAAAAATCTTTTAAGCTCATGTGTGGTTTGAAGGTAGACCTACATACACCTTTTGAACTTTATGAAATAAAAAACCTCTAAAGTAATGTTTTGTTAGCTAATCGAGTTCTCCTGAACTTTTGATACATTGATTGATTGGCTTTATGAGGGATATACAGCAGCAAAGGCTCTATAACTCACATAACACCAATTGATACATATATTGATAAAACAAGTAGTTGATTGATTGGTTGGTTGATTTTATGGTATCTAGAGCAACAAAGGCTGTTAATACCCTTTAAAAATATTCTTTTAATTCCATAAATATCAAAACATATCTTCTGCTAGAATATTCTGAATACTTGTTTATGAGCTACTGTTTTTTTTTCCAAAACTTCTCTGAATATATTCTAGAAATGATTTCTAAGGAACGTGTGTGTTTATTAGAAGTCAAAAGAATATGTTCCAAATCATTGATATGGCTTACAAGTACTCTGCATTATCATTTAAGTAGAATTTGTGCCAAAGTATAGGAGTTATGATCCCTTTGCTGATGAATCGAGTGCTTAGTATTTCCTCTTTTTTTAACTTTTTGTTCAAATGGATATTGGATTGGGAAGTTTACTAAAATTTTGAAATATTTGTTTGAATAAAAGTTTTCATTCGTTCTTTTCATTTGGTCGTTGAAAATATTTATATTAGTGTCTTCTGGAACAATCCAGTCGATGCGAGATTGTTCATTTGATTTGATTGATTTTGTGAGATTGTCCGTTTGCTCATTCCAAAACAGTTTTCGAATGCCTCGGTATCCAAAATAGAATCTTCTGGTTATGAAAATGATACTGTATGAAAATCTGAATCTATTAGGCTAATCTATGAACAACTTTTGAGGGTTTAATACTGTGATTTTTAAATGCAGATAGCACAGTTTAGTTTTAGTTTTTTTTTTTATTAACGTCGCGCTAGAAGCAACACGAGGGCTATTGGCGACGGACCTCGTAATTTTGAGCCACGGTCAAGTGACGAGGACGACACCTGAGCTGGCACCCCCCTCTCCTAACATCCACATCACGCCAATGGGAGGACTTTGGGCCCCGAACAGATTTAACGTGCATCAGCCCCGGCTACACGGCGGGTCTTTGGCGACCAAGGATCGAACCCGCGACTGAACGAAAACCGCCGGCCGCTAGTCCACGACCTTGACCACTAGGCTACCGCGGCCCTGTGCAGATAGCACAGAACAACTATCGGACAACATTAACAGTTTTTTTTGTTTAATTCAGTTAAACCATCTAAAACTTGGCATATAGCTATAGTGCTTCTGCTGTATAAATATAGAACTTCAATATATACTATTATTATTAGTAATTTGATTTACACTGTAATTATGCTATTCGTTCGCGAATATTATTACTCGGTTACTGCTGCCACGATATTTTTGATATACGCGAAAATTAATCAAGTATGTAAGTTACTGGTGCAAATATCAAAAGGCCTTCAACACTTTAAAAAATATTTATTCTGCGCATAGTAAGTCCGAAAACTGTTAATTATGATGCAATGTAAATGTTTAATATGAAAATAAAAAAAATAATAATGTACTCACTCAAATCCATACAGGAAGTATACATTTGTTTTATCATTCGTACAAAATCCGGTTCTGATCCAGTGATTTCCTTATCCATTAGAACTGAAAAGAAATAATAATTTCATCAGAGGTGAGAAAGAAAGTGGAGTAACTGGCAAATGTAGCGTTTATTGTTCGCATTTTAAAAATCATTCAAGGCAAGGAACGATTTCCTGCGTAAAGTGTTAGATATATGTGGAAATTATTGAGAGATCAGCACTTTGCCAACTTTTTTACAAATACTGTCCTTTCACTCTAATAAATCATTTAATGCTTCTTAAGCGCTTCACGTGAATTTCACCGTTTTCGTTGGATGTATGGAGGATTGAAAAATTTGTTCTATAAAAAAACATTTCTGAATGTTGAGATGTGGACCTGCACTCTTTTTAAGTGTAATTCGAACTTCTCATTTGTTCTGAAAATAGGCTTCCATTTCACAGACTTTTTTCTTTCGCTCGGCTATCAGAATTGAATATTAAAGGTTAAAAAACTTGGTTTGAATATTATCTTTTCAAATTAAATATTTTTTTAGTTTAAGATTATGAGATCTTTGTGAAGTGAAGTGAAAGAAGGAGTTTATTGGGGCAAGAGCCAAATCTGACTGTGCTGCGCCAAGTGATTGCGATTGTTTACTGAAATGCAAATTAACCTCGCACTGAAATGCATTGAGTAATTGGTGACGAATATCTCAATATTGAACTTCGGTCAAGTGACGAAGAGGACACCCTATCTCGCACTTCCTTCTCCAAACTTCCACACCACTCTAAAGGGAGTTATTGCAATTTCTGCAGGATTTATCGTGCATCGGTCTCACTACTTGGCGGGTCTTTCGTGGCGTCAGGGCTAGAACTAACAACTTGACGAAAACAACGCCAATCGCGAGATCACGACCATGACTATTAGGCTACTACTTCCACTATCCTGTGGAAAACAATGTGTATCTGGAATTTAGACATAAGAAACATTGGTAAAAGGCAAAAATTGGTTGCCAAGAAGGAGAGTTGAAAATAAAGAAGGATCTTTAGAGTATCCCGGAGACGCGTCATCCGTGTTTACCAAAGACAGTAAACTCCATAGGAAAGAAAAATCACTACGGTTCCTCGGGGTCATGATTCACGTATTTATCTGAAGAAAGTAAACTTCTGAGAGAAGTAAAATCAGTTATCAGAATCCAATTTGCCTTTTAACTATACATTGTAAGATTCTTTATGAATGTAAACGATTTTTCCAGCTGTCATAAAGACACAATATTTTTTGAATTGAAGGGTATATTTTCAATAAATTTTTTTTTAATTTTGTAAGAAATTATAATAAGTAATAAGATTTAGATTTAAATGTATAAAAAAAACCCCATTTTTTTGTGAATAATTCGTCAGTTCTTGAATATACATATTGTGAAATAATAAATCCATTTCCAAGTATTCCCATCTGAACTTAAGTACAGATTACTTGTTTAAAGAAATGAAAGTATACTGTATTACAGACATATAAAGAAAAACGATGTTTTTTTCTGGATATCTCATTTAATTTCGACAAACATTTTCAAACATAAATATGTACATGGATTTACAAGAACAATTTTCCAACCTCTTGTTTTACATCTCAGAACAAAATTCCCTCCTTTTCATTCGTTGCCATTTAAAGTTTTCTAAAAACAAAAACCTCATGTGGTGGTGTTAATTAGCATATATTTTTATTTCTTTCATTAAACTCTGATTATTAAAATAATATAGCTTATGAATGAACGTTGCTAAAACATTTTTCAATCATTTTAAGTTTTTTTTAAATATAAAATATAGCCAAGATTTGGCGAATTCCTTACCTCTCAGCTTGAGATTGAGATCATCTTGAACTTCAGAGAATACAGACACGGAGGACCTGTCTTCCGAAATAGCGTGCGTATTTAGCCAACCTCCGCAGGAAAATCGGTAGAAATCATCGCAAGGATCCACGGATTCATCGAGATTGGACAAGATGTTAGCGGCTGCAACGTAAAGTAAAGAGATGAATAAGACAAAGATTTTGTGCTTACACAATAAGCATATTTTTTTTCCCGAAAGAAAATTCGAATACGAAAAAAAAAAGTTTTCAATGAATTATTGTGTTCTGAAATTTTATACAGTATCAATGTTCAAATATATAAAATGATTCGATTCAATTCGGGTTGTTTTGCTTATAATAATGTAAGATATTGTATGTAAAAAAATGCAGAAAAATTAATTAATTGTCCCCCTCTCTCTTTAAATATATATATATATATATATATATATATATATATATATATATAACAGATTAATTGAAAAGTCTCCGGCCTAACACATAGATGGCGCTACTAGAATTAAATCCATATGTTTTTTAGTTAGCCCTAACCCTCAAAAGATGCGTGTATAAATTTGACAGCTGTCGGATCATTAGTTTGTGAATTATAGCATTTTAAGTGAAGCAACTTTTGGTATTGTGAAAAAAATGGATAAAAAGGAATTTCGCGTGTTGGTAAAATATTGGTTTTTGAAGGGAAAAAATACAGTTGAAGCAAACACTTGGCTAGATGCCGAGTTTCTGGACACTGCCCCAGGAAAATCAACCATCAAAGATTGGTATGCTAAGTTTAGACGTGGTGAAATGAGCACCGAAGACGGTGGACACCCCAAAGAGGTTGTTACCGACGAAAACATTAAAAAAATCCACAAAATGATTTTGAATGACCGTAAATTGAAATTGAATGAAATAGCATACACTCTAAAGATATCAACAGAACGTGTACATCATATCATTCACGAATATTTGGGTATAAGAAAGCTCTGTGCAAAGTGGGTGCCGCGCGAGCTCACTTTTGACCAAAAACAACGGCGAGTTGATGATTCGGAACAGTGTTTGAAGATGATCAAGCGTAATAAACCCGAGTTTTTGCGTCGATAGGTGACAATGGATGAAACATGGTTCCATCAGTTCACTCCGAAGTCCAATCGACAGTCATCCGAGTGGACTGCACACAATGAACCCACTCCAAAGCGTGGGAAAACGCAACAGTCGACTGGCAAGGTTATGGCGTCTGTATTTTGGGATGCGCATGGAATAATTTTCATTGACTATCTTGAAAAAGGAAGGACCATCAACAGCAACTATTACATAGCGTTATTGGACCGTTTGAAGGACGAAATCGCCGAAAAACGGCCGCATTTGAAGAAAAAGAAAGTGCTGCTTCACCAAGACAATGCACCGTGTCAGTGAAAACGATGGCAAAAATCCATGAATTGGGCTTCGAATTGCTTCCTCATCCACCGTATTCTCCAGATCTGGCCCCCAGCGACTATTTCCTGTTCTCAGATCTCAAAAGAATGCTCGCTGGGAAGAAATTGTTGTCGAATGAAGAGGTGATCGCCGAAACTGAGGCCTATTTTGAAGCAAAGGACAAATCGTACTACAAAAATGGTATCGAAAAGTTGGAGGGTCGCTATAATCAGTGTATCACCCTTGAAGGGAATTATGTTGAATAAAAAAAACTAATTTTGCCAGAAAAATGTGTTTTACTATGATAGGCCGGGGACTTTATTGACCTGTTATATATATATATATATATATATATATATATATATATATATATTAAATGTGAATATTTATTCAGGATTATTCAAAATGAATCATCCGATTTTAACATGCTATATTTTCAATAAATAAAAGACACAGAATGATAAGTAATACATGAATATACGACGGAAAAATACAGAAGTTTTCTTACAAGAATTCGATGTAATTTTCCGTAGTTACATGTATAATCTGAAATCGATATGTAAATTCCTGCTAAACACGTTGTAAAGTGACATTGATAATTGATTGTAGAGTAGCAGAAATCCGTTGTTTAAGTTCGCATAAATTTGTGGGTAATAGTGGCGTATACACTTTATTTTTTACAGCCCCCCCCCCCCCGAGGAAGAAATCGTGCGAGAATCGCAAATCAAGTGACTTAGGTGGCAAGATGTGTAACATCAAGTCATCTGGCACATTGCGACTGAGAAAGCTCAGTGAAAGCTTCTGAAACAGCTTTCTTGAAATAGTTAGCTTCACTAAGAACACACGAGGGAAGTTTTATATTGTTCACAATATAAAATTTTCACAGTTTTCCTTTGCATTCATGTATTACTTATCATTATGTGTCGTTTATTTATGAAAATATGTACGTTCGAAATCGGAGGAAATATTTTGTGTAACGCTAGGTTAACAAACAGATATAAGCATTGTTGCTAAAATAAACACCGTTAAAATAATTTAGGCGATTAAAAAGAACGCATCTGTTATGTTTTTAACATTCCAAGACCAATAGTTGCTTTGATGACACATAAAAAGTATCACTTTGTAATATAAAGTTATTTCTCAGTGGTATGGCTAGAAGCTATTCTTGATTTAGACATTGTAACATTTTTGACGTCATTACAATGTAATTTTGAAGATAAATTTAGCGAAATCTTGAAAATATACACAGAAAAAGACTTTAAAAATTAAAGTATTAAAAATAAAGAACAGATTTATTTTATTAAAATAAATTGTTCTTTATTATAAATTGTTCTTTTGTTTTCACTGTTGTCTTAATTACTTTAAATATAATTTTTTTTCTTTCACCCTTTGCATTTCAACAAAATGGAAAGGGCACGAAATATTCAATTGTCCCCCCCTCAGGTTCTTAAAACCCTAGCTAAGCCTCTGTGTTATATCTTACCTACTGCTAGGAAAACACACACACATACAAATACAGAATTTAGAAATAATTGTTTTTGATACTTCTCAAATATTTTTAAATAAAATAAAGACGCACACACATTCTCTAAATAGGAAGCATTCTTTAAAGAACATGCCTCTCGAGCTTCTAAATTTAGACTGAGCTAAACATTTAAAGATTTGCTATTTTCTGAAGGCTCCCGCTACCAGACATTTTGTTTTCGTAAACGTAATATTAATCTAATGGAAAAATTGCTACCATCCTCAAACTTTTACTATTTCATCTATTTGAATGCAGTAATGTGCATCCGAAAGAGCAAAAAATAATGAAGGTTTCTGTGGAATTACATTTTCTCCCCAAAGTTTGAAAACATTTTAAAATACTTTTAAAGACAAAAAAAAAAAATCCACTAATAATCCATAAAAATAGAGGCAAAAAATATTTTTAAAAGTCAGAAGGGAAATATAATTTCGCAGAAACCTTCATTATTTTTTGCTCTTTCTGATGCACTTTTTTGCATTCAAATAGATAGTAAAGTTTGAATAGTAAAAGTTCGAAGATGGTAGTAGAATTTCCATAGCATTAGCATCATACTCACGAAATCAAAATGGCCGTTAGATGGAAACCTTAAGACGGGACACCGAGAGTAAATTTAAGCCAAAAAACAAATAAAGTTAAAATTTGTTGGTATACTTTCGTGTATCTAGATTTCAGATTGTGTTTTTTATCTAATATTGAGAAACTCTGAAGCCCCAATATTACATTCATCTTGCATAGAGATGTAACAAAATTTTAATGGTGTGAAATTATTATGGAATTGAGCTTCCTAGTTCCTTTGCTTAAATAATGCATTAATCTTTCAAAGAGATTAAACAAAATTTAAATGGCACGGAATTATAATGGAATTGGTATGAAATTCACTTGTACTTTCGATGAAAATTGAATTTTAACGCAACTATTTAACATTGAACTTGAATTCTCGACACGAGCGAACAAGTAATAAAAATCAGTAATGAATAAAATCTCATTATTGATATGCAGAATTTTTTTTATAAGCAATCACCTGAGTTCATTCATAAAACGAAGGTAAACTTTTTTTTTTTAAAAAAAAAAAGCCTAATATTTACTTTATTCGATGAGAGATGTGTATCTTATGAAAAAACAAAACACCCTTCAAAGCGAAATAGTTAACACTACTCATTCTTATCTTTCTTATTTGAAAAAAAGTTTTGGTATTTGCTAATAATTTTATCAGTACTCCAAAAAGGAAACATACGCAATGTACGAAAACGATTCTTAAAAAGAGCATTACAATGAACAATGAGATCTACACAATAAATATTTCCTTAACTACAAGATATAAATCAGACAAGGAATAAAAACAAATCTTGATAACAAGATTCATTGCGAACCTGTATTTTTTTAAGGATGACGTTAATCCCCTGATATCTCGAATCTGGGTTGGGCAAATCCATCATGCAAGAACCCCTACTATAAACTTGTCACAAGTTCTCAAGTTTGATCTCAATAAACACAGAATCCCCGGTATGCGCACGATTAAACAAATAAGCCCCCATTCAGACAAAAAAAATATGACCGATAAGGAAACTCACCTGCTTTGACGCATCCAGATGTCAAGCACAAATTGGCGGCTTCCGACGAGTTGAGGGATACGAGGCGGTCAGTGTTGGAGGGTACATAGATAGCCTGTCTTGAATCTGAAAAGAAACATAAGAATAAATGGAAATTACAGCATACAATTAAAACTGTGAAACATATCGGTTCTGATCGATAGCACAAGCTTTTTTTAAATGTTTTGTACAATTCAATGCTCAACTAGAATCATTTGATTGAGGTGATGAGTAGAATTTTATGGCATCAGGCCAGATGCAGGTCTGTGCTGTATAGATAATAACTAACACGCGACTATTGGCGACAGGATACTCATATAATTTTAGCATAAGTGATGATGAAAACAATATAAATGCCGTGCCTATTCACTTCCACATCATTTGACAGTTTAAGAGGCTGCTGACAGATTTAAACAGTGTGCATGTGCACTGCTCGAGCACGCAGTTCTGTTATCGGATCTCTATTTGACCGCTCGGAAAAGGCACTGAACTCGCGATCAAGCTCCTCACGCTAATGGCAATTTGATAACCCTAAAACCATCATCACTGCTATTATTATTGTGAAGGATGTGCGAGTTTTTAAGTTTTATCGAATATCGACATCC
>BMAW01010566.1:70536-112623 GCA_019974015.1 Nephila pilipes
TACGTATTTGTGTCATCGGTTCTATCGTTAATTTAACCAACTTCCAACAAGCTAGAGCTCTGAAATTTTGGAACTGTTCAACAATGCAATATTTAGATATTTGCATCCAGTTTTAACTAATATTTCGATAATTTTTTTAATAAACTTTGCCGCCATATAAAAACGTTGTTTTTAAAAACGTTGGTTTTTAATTCGAATTATTTTTTAAGTAAATCGATCATTAACTCATTGACTGGCATTTAATTTGAAATGTTTTTGATCTATGACCTATTAACATGACCCTTTTTTAGCCCTTGCTTATTCTCAGACAATGAAAACAAAATAGAACTAATAATACCGCGTGATCGGCTTTCGAGCTAAATGGCTTACGTTACACAAATACTTAGTACTCAAACGACAGAAAAGAGATTAAAAGGGGGAAAAGATGGATTCATAACCGGTTTAATGAAGTGGTTACAGTAGTATGCCGATTTTATTACAAAAAATGCTACAGAAAAAGAAATATCATTCGCATGTAAAGCTTACGAATACAGGCGACGATATTTCATTAATAGAATCAAGTGGTAAGAATTCGAGATAAAAACCAACGTTTTTATATGGTGGCAAAATTTATTAAAAAAATTATTGAAATATTAATTAAAACTGGTCACAAATATCTAAATACTGCATTGTTAGGCGAGTAAGAATGATTCCCAAAGTTTCAGAGCTCTAGCTTGATGAGAAGTTGGTTAAATTAATGATAGAAAATGTGATGACTCACTGATACGCACCAAGTGAAATACATAAAAACGGTTTAAAAATTGTGATGCTTGTAGCTAGTACAATGAAATAATTAATTAAGTAATGTTGTTTCAGTGTCGTGACATGTTACGGTTGTGCTAAATATCATCTTTGGAGTATATGCGTTCTGCAAAGGCGTTTTCTTAGAAGTTTCAGAATGTAGAAGATTGTATAACGACTTCCGAGTTCCATATTGATTGATATTAAGCATAACAAGGAGAAAACAAATGAAGGTTGCATATTAAAATGTCATATCTTGAATCTTATACATACAATCGAAAAAGATTTCCTATCGAACTGAATTTTAGAATAAGACAAATATCCAAGAATAGTGAGTAAAATCTTCAAAAAATCTTCTTGGATAATAGACTTTACTCGTTTTTTTTTTTATGAACAACGCTCTTACAAGAAACATGGAAGCTGTTGAAGACGTACTTCATAATTTTGAGCCATAATCAAATTACGAGGACGATGTTTGAATAGTATCCCACCCTCCAAGCATCAACAACTTGTCAATAGAAGCAGAAAGAGTCGAACACAACACTCGACAGAAAATACACAAGCCATGAGATCGTAACCGTGGCCTTTTGGTTGCCTTGTCTATGACAATAGACTTTACAGTCCTAAGAAAATGTTATTTTTCCCCAAACGAAATTTATACTGAGAAACTGACGTGGAATAATTGTAAAAAAAAAGTTATGTGAAAGTTTACATTACACATCTTTTTAGATATGAAACTCTTATAATTTTTGTTAGTTTATGGAAATAAAGTAATTTGCGAAAAAAAAACATATTTTGGTTAGTATAACTTACATTTTGATACATATTTCAAGTAAAGCAAATTGATCCGGAAAACATCTTTTTTTTCTAGCATACCACGCAAAATAAAATGTTTATTTTTCTACTTTTCGCTATTTTTATCAACTTTTTGATTGAGTTGGAATAATATCACTTAGAAAAATATCACTAATTCATGATAAAAGTTTTCATTCGGATTTCAAATTTGATTCTTGAATTCTTGCATACGCGTTAAATCAGACAATGTCGGTTGCTGAAAAATTGAGATAGAATTCGTAAATGGAATAGGATACAGCCCCAAGGGATTTTATTTTTCATTACTGCAATATGTTTTTAATTTTGTTAGCATTTTCTAATTTTTTTTTAATCCAAAGGGACAATTGTTTTTGGTAATGTATAAATTAATCATCCGACTTCTGTTTTTCGAAATAAGGTGTGAAATTCACGACTTGTTTCATTTTATGCGAGAAATAACTACATTTAGCTTAAAATCTAATCAATTTAATAATTTATCGTTTGTTTTAATTTTAATATTTGAAAAGAATATTAAGGTCAAATCAACATTTTATTGTGTGCTCTTTAATCCTGTAATATTTAACTGGATAGTTATTAAAGAAAAAAGTAGGCTAAAAATTTGGTGGCTAAATTTGTTCTCTTTGTAAATGTTTGCATGGAACAACTTTTATACCTTTCTCTTGTGTTACAATAGTTAAAAAAAAACATGCTTGCGAAAAAAAATTATGTGAGATTATTATTCAGTTAGAAGAAACTGACAACTTTTAAGCCATTAAAGAACGTGTTTTAAATCGATTATTCAGAGAGTCTATATTTTAATATTTAATTCGATATATTTTGCACATTTAAAAAGCGTGGTTATACATTTGGGCAAGCAATCAACATGAATAAATCGTATATTCTATACTAGTCATAAAAACGTTCTGCATTTAATATATCCTTAGTTGAAAATAAATATATTCTGAAAATGGTAATTCTTAAAGTCATCCAATAGAAATCTTTTTCTTTGATTCTAAAAACATTTCGGAGCAAAAGTAAAAGGTATGTAACATAAGATAATGTTTTTTTAATTTGGTAAAAGAACGATGTTTTTATATTTTCGAATGTACTAAAAAGCGATAATGTAAGCAAATTTAAGTGATAATGTAAGCATAGCTTTAATAAAAAAGATAAAAATGCTTACAGAGAATAATCAACAACTTTCGAAGAATATCCATGAAATAAAATGAAAAATGATTTATATTATTTTTGTAGTAATTCATAATAGGTATATAGATGATTCTAATTTTGAACTTTTAAATACTGAAACGGTACAACAGAGAAAATGAGCGTAAACAATAGGGTAATAAATTGTATCCCGTTAATAATTATGCGAACAACAATCAGTTCTCAGGAAGGAAATAATAAAATGACAGAAATAATGCTTCTTACAATGAACAAAGCATTTATTCGCACATAAATGAATAAATAACAAGGCGGAATTTATAGTACACTTCTTAAAAAGTTGTTCCTGGTGTCATCGTTAAATGCTAACAATCGAGATATCTTCCAACAAATCTAATAAGAAGCAAATGACGACTTGCGATCAAGAAACCGATTTTGAATATTTCTGACTGTATATAAAATGTCTATAAGTTAAAACTGCACACTAAAAGTTTAGGTAAAAATTCTGGTTTATTATAAGAAGTATTAACCAACTAAAAAAAACTAAAAAATATCGCTGTTCATTTTCGACAAAATTAATATTTTTATTCTAAACTCAAGCAATTATATACAAAATTTCTTATCACAATATTGAGCATTTTTTCAAAGGGTATTTTATTTATGCCACTATTAATGAAAGTATTAACATGTATACTACATTTTCTTCAATAAATTACTTGTCTCTAAATAATACTTTTGCCTAGTCTGTAAAGTAGAAATATTTTATAGAAGATAGACTGTCATGGATTACATTCTAAAATTATATAAGACATCAAGAAGGTCATTATTTAGCATCTAATAACATTTGTATAAAATAAAGTGTGGGTGGGTGGGGAACGAAATATCCTCATCCTGTGTATTTTAAGAGAATTCAACAATTATTGCAAAAACTATCTTGAAATCTCGTTTTGTTTCTTATCTAGAACAAGATAGTATATGAGCTTTTAGCGACTGAAAAAAATAGCGTTTAAAGTAGACTTTAAAATTTTTTGTCATTACTCAAAAAGCAATAAAATGGAGATATTTATTTCAGATAATTGTAAGCTGTTGTCACTTAACATTAGCTAGAAACACAAATTTGAACACTTTGTAAAAGAAAATGATGCATATAAAAATTATTTAAAAAAAACATCTATGTGGGGAAAGAAAAGTAAAAAAAAAAAAAGGATTTGCTCTTCGTTCAGTAAGAAATTAAATGAAAAGGTACCGAAAACAACAATTTATTATCGTCGTTATAAATAAAAAATGGAAGGTTTTCAATCCAGCTGAAAATTTTAGACTAAAAACATGATGCATTATGCACGATTATTGGAGCACAGTTGGAGCGCGAGCAATACTTCAGTTTTTAGTCAAAAACATTTTCACCTCTGGATTGATGAAAATCTTCGCTATTTATTTTTATGACGATGATCATAAACTTTCATTTTTGGTATATTTTTATTTAATTTCTTATTGATCAAAATACAAACTACTTTTTAGTAACTTTTTTTTCACTATTACGCCGCTTAGAAGTGCTGATGCTTTTTTTTTTTTTTTTCTAAAAATATAATTCATGTATACTATTTTCTACTTTTTTTTTTATCTATATTTTCAAAAATGTTTTTTGAAAATTAGAAAAAAAAATTATTCGTCCTTTTATAATTAAATATTGCACTGAAATCCAAACTGAGCTTGTGTGCAAAATTTCAATTCCAACTGATCGGGAAATGGATAAAAAATTGATGAAAAGATTTGTGCCGAGCTGATGCGCAATGCAAGATTATAAAAAGTGCTGGGAGAAAAAAGATCTCAGAACGGATGCAACAAAGATACCTGTTTATAATTTTGAATCCTTAACATATAAAGAAATGCATAAATAAGATCAATTAAGAAGTTAATTCACGAAATTAAAATTTTACTTAATATTAAAATATAGTAAATGAAAAATAGAACATATTTTATTCAGAAGAAATTGCACACACGAAAATAAATGTAAATAAAATAACCCCCTCTCCTCGAAGAAATCAAATTATGACAAAAAAAATTTGAATATGCTTTTATCAATAAAAACCTTTTCCGTTCTAGATTGTATTTTTATCATCAGACGAAGACAACTTTAAAGAAAATGTACTTAGTTCTGCTTATTATTGTGATAAATTTAACATTGATAAAAGATTCTTCATTTTTTACTTAACAGATACGAATTATATTACTTATCCATTAAAAACAGTTTTAATTATCATTTGATCCATTTCGTTTGAATTATCAAATAATTGACTAAATTTTATTTTTTATCCCCTATATATATCCCACACACACAAAATCATACAAATGCTTGAAAAAAAGATTCTTATTTTTAAAACTATAACAAAAAAGAATGTTGTTAAAATTATAAAATTGATACTGCTGAAATTTAAAATTTAAAAATTTTTAAGTTATACTTACAAATCAAACAGCTCGTCAAACAGTAGTAAAAGACTATGCTTAGTAAGTTTGTTTTAAAGTAGCAATGGCAAGCTAACGTCCCTTTCATTCTTGCCGAAAAAAGTGGTAAAGGAAGGAAATAAATGTATGCTACTAGTATCATTAATTAAAGAAAGATTTGCGATACAGACTTATAAATAATGCGCGCTGAGTATACGGGTCTTTTTTCTTATCAGTAAGTTCCAAGGTTGAACGAGACACGCGACTTTTAATTCATGGGGAACAGTTGTTCTTACGAAAGCGCGCTGGATGCAAACGGTTGTGTACTTTTCATTACAAGTTAGCATTTCAGCTGTTCATTGAATTAAGTAGAGCTGCAAAAAAGGGTTTCTTGTTCAATTATAGTTAACATACTTTTTTATGCGTAGTGATTTTCTATGTTTAAATCACTTTTCAAAATAACTGCAGACAAATTCGTAAGATCCGTTGGTCTAAATTCTTTTCTATTGAATTCACAGAATTTCATTTTTTAAAATCCTCATACAAAACTGTTTGTTGTAACGTAATCTAATAAAAGCACCTGTGTGTGTTTTTTAAATTTTGAATCCAAAAAATAAAGAGAATTTATCCTCAAACAAAAAATCTACAGTGGCACAAACAATTGAGGATACACCTTACTTTTACTTGATAAATCCAACTTTCAATCAAAATAACACCTTAACCAGAAGTGCAAACGAATTTTTATTCTTAGACATAACAAAAGGTTTAATTAACAGTAAAAATAAAGAAAAATCAATGACAAAATTCTAAAATAAAACTTTTTAGAAGCATTTCAAATAAACATAAGCAGATTTTTACCTCAAAAAATTGAGGATACACAAATGAAATTTTTGTTTAACTACCACTTGATTTCTTTTTGCTTGCTACTAAAGTTTGGGAAATTTTATCCTAAACTTTTTCAACTGTTATTTCTGTCTTTTGAAGTTGGCTATGAGAATATAAAGCTGTAATTTTAAATCGAAAATGGCTCCTCGGAAAGAGACTAGTATTGATGTAAGAAAATTTATATTAAGGTTATTTAAGAAGGGAAAATCTTATCGTGAAATAGCTGAAATTGTCGGTAGAAGTCACTCATGAGTCCAGAAAATCATTGGGAAATTTAAACGTGATGGATTAATTCAAAATAAGAGTGGAAGAGGAAGGAAAAGTATTCTGAGTGATGTAGCTAAAAGAAAAATTTTAAAAGATATCAAGATTAATCCTGAACGGAGTGCAGTCAAACTAGCTGCAGAAACTTTTCGAATAATCTGCAGAAGTGTAAGTGCTGAAACTGTGAGAAATGTGATTAGACATGCTGGATATAGCAGTCGAGTAGCTAGAAAGAAACCTTTCATAAGCTTACAAAATCAGAAAAAGCGTTTGGAGTTTGCAAAAACTCATCAGTTGAAGACAGAAAACTTTTGGAAGAAAGCTATATTTAGTGATGAAAGTAAATTCAACATTTTTGGAAGCGATGGTCGTCACACCGTTTGGAGAAAGCCGAACACTGCTTTGGATCCAAAAAATTTACGTCCTACAGTTAAACATGGTGGTGGCTCCGTCATGGTTTGGGGTTGTATGGCTGCAAATGGGGTAGGAAATTTAGTTTTTATAGATGGTATGATGGATCATAAGCTTTATATAGACATACTCCGCAACAATCTTAAAGAAAGTGCACAAAAATTGGGTTTAGATGGAAATTTTATATTTCAGCACGACAACGACCCCAAACACACGGCACGTAATGTCAAAATGTGGTGTCTTTTTCATTGTAAACAGCAATTGCACACATCGCCACAGTCCCCTGACATCAATGTCATAGAAAATTTGTGGGCCACACTAGAAACAGCGGTCCAAAAACACCAGATTAGAAACAAAGCCCATTTAAAGCAAGTGTTACAAGAAGAATGGGATAAAATATCTGCAGATACCACTAAAAAATTGGTCTAATCGGTACCAAGACGTTTGGAGGACATTATAAAAGCCAAAGGACATGCAACAAAATACTGATACTGTCTATGCATGTAATATATCGAAAAAATTTCATTGGTGTATCCTTAATTTTTTGAGGTAAAGATCTGCCTATGTTTACTTCAAATATTTGTGAAACTTTTAATTTTAGATATTTTTTTTTGTTGATTTTCGTTATTTTTACTGTAAATTAACCCTTTTATTACGTGTAAAAGTAAAAATACGTCTTCTATTCTAGTTAATGTGTTATTTTCATTAAAAGTTAGATTTATCAAGTGAAAGTAAGGTGTATCCTCAATTGTTTGAGCCACTGTATATGCTTCTATCCGACATTTTTTTTTTTTTTAGTTGCCAACGGTACTTTTCGAGTAAAATACAGAATTTTCTAACATTTCATTTTACATCTTTGCCAATCATTATATTCTAAAAAACAAGCAATATTTTATGTCAAAGTAAGTGTATTATTTTTAATAAAAAGTCTTTTTGATTTTAGATTCAAAGCATTTTGAGACATTAAATTTTTTAGAAGAAAAATTAATTTTTCAGTGATGGAAATCTTTTTAGATAGGTCAGTATCTAAACTCAAATGCTTTTATTTACTATTTTTAGTTACCTATCATAATTTTCGAGTAAAATATAGAATTTCCTTATTTCATCTAAGATCCTTACCAACAATTCGATTCTGAAAAATAAACAATATTCTGTATCAAAAAGTATTATTTTTTAATAAAACTTTTTTTTAGGTTCAAAGCCTTTCGTATAGCATTTTCGGACACGCAAGTTCATTCACGCACTTAGGTTTCAAGAACTGTTTCACTGAATCCAAAATTTTAGTGAGAAAACAAATACTGGACTAGAATTAAAATAGAATTTTATCTGTTACGAATTTATTTTAGGCATTTCTTTTTAAGCTTCTAGTATACTTTTAAGACATTTGTAGCAAAGCATTTGAAATAGATGTTTCTAAAATGTGTAGTTTTTGATGCAGGGCACATATAAAATATTAGCTCTAATGTCCAAATAGTACTAGCTCTTAAGTCAATGATTTGATTGATTCGATTTTCAGCAACGCATATGCATTTTGTACCGGAATTGGGCATTCATGTGAAACTTCATGTGAAAATATTTTTTTTATTTTAATGCCCTAAGATATCATTGTTTGGTCACGTTTAAAATATTTACAGCCAGATCGCAACCCACATGTATGTAGTAAGTAATTATAGGTTTTTCTATATCCAAACATATCATTGTCTATTACAAGGATGGGAAAATAAGGGTCGTTATGAGTTTTTTTTTGTGTGTGTGTGTGTTTGTATGGCCCGCCAAGACAATAAAAAAAAATTCCGCCAATTGCGATTTCCTACCCATGCGTAAAAGCATTCAAAGCAAAACTCGGTCTATTTGCAAGGCAAACAGGTGAAGGCAAATTTTGTCATAACCTCCCTTTATTAGGTAAACAGAAAGTGTCTGAAAGTGTTTCTGCTACGATTAAGGATCATCTGCAGAGTTTGGAGGACGAGGTCACAAGATTTCAAGGAATAATAAAGAAAATTGAATCTAAATTCAATTAGCTTTCTTATCCCATCAGCTCTGATATCGAAACAGCACCTGAAAAGCTTCAACTTGAATTTATTGACATGCAGTGAGATCACACTGTGAAAGAAAAGTTTAATGCTGTGACATAAGTTGACTTTTACAAATTTTCATTTGTTGAAAAACTGTATGAAGAAATTTGCTGAGAAAATGTTCACTATATTTGAATCTACATATGTTTGTGAGCAAAGGTTTTCTTACTTGAAAATCAACAAGAGTAAATATAGATGCTATTTGGTAGACACTTACTCGAGCAATATCACTCCTGATTTTAAAAAAAAATGCAGAAAAATATAATGGGATATATTTTTATCTCCTTCATTTGATTCTAACATTAAATATACTACAGATTATATGAAATTAGCACAAAAAAATAAATTGAATAAAACTGCCACTATTTCGTTTAATTTATATTTATTGATTTTTATTATACAATTTATACCTTTTCTGAAATGCAAAGTTAATGAACGCAATCATTTTAAAAGGTACAGCTCGCCCATAGCCTCCGCTCCCTCAAAGTGGCCCCCGAGTCAAAACAATTGCTCACCCCCGGTCTGTTATATGTATTTCCTTTTCAGCGTCAGTTATTCCCGAGCAATTTCAATCCAACTCTAATTTAATAAATCTAAATTTGATCTTTAACAAAACAGAATTACAATTATACGATTTAAAATGCTAAGAGGAATATATGGGTTATTACAAAGTAACAACTATTTAATGACTTTTCTTCCAAATTTCTGAATTTAGAACTTCTGCTTTACCTATATTCTTTTGGTAGAGGTATCCAAAGACTGCGAGGGCTGCTGCCATGACAGACAGCATGAGTAGTGATGTCACTGTTACAAAGCATAATGTCCTCTCTAGTTTTGTTCGCCGATTCCACCAAGGCGGATTCCTGGAAAGATACAAAAAAAAAAAAAAAAAAGATTTAGAGACTAAAATTATTTCAATAAAAGACATGAAGCTATAGTAAATATTTTGTATAAGGAATTTCATACCGATAATGTTTAGGAAGAGAGGTGTTTGGAAAAATTAACAAAAGATGAACGTAAAAAAAAGTATCACCCTGCGAAGTAATTCAAATTAGTTTTTGAGATCATCAGAGAGTTTTGATAGTCTAACTGGTCCCGTAACGGCTTCATAATACGTGTCGTAAGTTATGTTTCTAAATCGAAGAATATCTTACAACAAGGAATTGCATAACCTGTATAAATGCTACTAAGATAAAAATATTTTCACGCTTATTTAATACATGGAAATTTGTTATATGGTTTCAGATTTATGAAGTGTATTAGATATCATAAATAGAAGAACAGAGAGAGCTTCGTGGTCAGCAATGTTCAAATATAGAGTTAGTGATTCGAATACGGAATCTACTTCTAATTGGAATAATGAGAGTTTCTTCTTCTTCTGAGAGCGAATTAATCTACTCCTATTGTGGAATAATGAGAGCTTCTTCTTCTTACATGAAACTGGAATTCAAAGTCCTTATATGATAAAGAGTAGAAACGGGATGGGATGGGGGGCGGGACAGAAAAGCACCAGTTTAAGTGTCATCCTTGTCACTCTGACCGTGATTGAAAATTGAGAGCGCCATCTTGAACAGCTCTCGTGTAACTCTAGAACGCCGTTAACAAAGCTTGTACGTAGACTAAGCAAAAATTATATAATAATGTTCTTACAAGCAATGGATTTAAGCTAATGATTAATTACCAATCTACGGCAGGAATAAATTAACCTAAAATTAAAATGCAAAATTGAAACTTATTACATTGGTAAAAACATAAAGTTATTGCAACATACAAAGTAGAAATCAAGAAAAATTCAAGACAGAAAAGTCAAAATATAGAGATAAAAAAGGCCAAATTCTTTGATACTAAAGAGATTGTAATTTTGAAATTATTTATCGAGAGATTAATAAAAGTAATGCATTATTAAATTTTTAAAATTTGTTTTATTTCCATTTCCAAACCTGTTTCAACTAAAATTACAACATTACTATGGAATTTGGGAAAAGTGTTTCACCATTATGTTTTTGTAAGAAATTTCTTACATCAAAGGGATTGAAATTAATATAATTTAAATCATCACCATAATTCTTGAAGTCATACTAATAAGCTTTAGATAAATTTATGTGACATCACATATATATCAGAAAAACAATCGCTATATAATTATTTTAAAAAAAGTCTTAAGGTACGGAAACAAATAATTTATCTGTAATTCATATTGCCAATTATAGTAATCGTGTTACTAAACAGTTCTACGCATCAACTTTTAAAAAAGATTGTGCGTTCAATTTTCCTTGTTTCGAATAATAAACTTAACAATGCTCAACGAAATCTTTACCGGTATTTGCAAAAGCTTTGAATGAATTATTTTTCCCCATAAGCCACAAAACACGTTTTTGAATTAAAAGAGTGATGAGTCAAAACGGGACGTTAAAGAAATCACTTTTTAACAAAGAAGTTTGGATTCTAAAAAAAAAAAAAATAGACTTGTTTTTCTCTCCCTTTTATTCAGAGTTAGAAATGCTCTATAATAGTCCTTTAGCGTTGGAAGAACAAGAGAGAATTTTAAACAGCAGAATACCGTCATTTCAAATTAGAAATGTTAAATATTTAACGTCTGGCTTATATTATAAAAAATGTCCCTAACGTTTAAAAGAAAAATTATGTCAACTTTTACTATGGGGGGGGGGAGTAACTGTATTTTTTATATGTTCCTAACATTTGTTTTCATTAGTTCATCATCACGTCTATCAAAATTTGACGTTGAATCTTAAAGTCACATTATGAAAACACTTTTTTTTTCTAGATCAAATCATTTAATAAGTGTCAAGAAGAGGACAGCAAAGAAATTGTTTGATGAAGCGAATTAGTTGAACAAACAAAAGGAGGTAAACATTCTCAAAAATCATTACCTTAAATTTAAGGAAAAAGTAGATCTTTAATGAGAAATGTGAGATAAATTTCCCTGTAAATGATGCATTTCAAAAATTTTGAAAGTTATGCGGTTTTTCGCAAATTATTTGATAATGCAAGTTATCACTGAAATCATGAAAATACTTTTATTATTTATAATATCTCTAAACTCATATCTCAACAATTTTCTTTTTATATAAATATTAATTGTATTACATATATATGCGCATGAGAAAAAAAAGGAAATAATTCAAAAAGATTAGTTAATTCTTCATAACTTTTGGAAAGAACCGGGGCAATCAAAGACTGGATGGTAAAGTGCAAGTTTGATAGTCGGAAGGCTTTAAGTTCGAAATTCGATTTCATCAAATAACAAGCATGTGAAATAATAATACTTGAAGACTAGGTCTGTACCTTAAATTCTTTGCGATCACCTATTGCAGTTCAAGAGTGATGACACGAACCGAATGTTTCGCGAAGTTAGGGCTCCTTTCTATCAACCATTTTGAATTTCTGTTTTCTTCCCAAATATAGATTCTTATATTTATTTTAATGGAATAAAATTCACTTGACAAAAAATAATAAAAGTTTTTGTGGAATACCTCCCCCCCCCCTTCTTCCCGGAATCGAGATAATTTAAGTGAATAATGAATAAAGAGAATTTCCAAGGTACAGTTGACAAAATATAATATTTTGTGGTTAAACTTCCCTGATACTGGCAAATGCTACGCGAATATGATTGTAAAATGAAATGTCTAAGAAATAAGTTTAACTGTAAACAAAACAAATCCAAGGGGTTTTAAAATAGCTCAACTTCTGTTGATATCAATCCTAGGATATGTATCGAAGATATTATCAATCACAAGTATTGATATCATAAATTTAATATCTTTCAATATATATTTCTGGATTGGGACTTAACAAATTTTGACGTTTTTAGAAATTCATTCACAAATGTCATGTTTGAACTGAAACTGTGAAGACTCATGGTGCTGTTAACAGGCTTATTCTGGGTCTGATAATTCACTATTATCTGTTTATAAGTATTTTGACAGTATAAAAAAGATATTTTATCTTTTAAAAAGATTTATTACACTATTTTGAATGGAAATTCTAAGTATCAAGAAGCGAATTCTATCAGCCAATCATGTGTTGGATTCTAATTCATGCTCACATAATGAATGAAATGCAATATACGAGGTGGTATGATACAGTTTTAATAACTTCTATGAAGCAACCGAGATTTCTGGATAAAATTTATACAGCATATATGAATTCATCCTTATGTGCATAAAGTAGTAAATTACAGCTGTTAATGTTGAATTGTTTGGTTTCAGGAAACCATAGATTGTAGTAATCCGCTGTGTTGCAAAATTTTAATTTTTTTTCTAAGAAATAACCGAGATAGAAACTTAATTTTTATTTATTTTTCTTAAGATTTTTCTACATAGTTACTATCCAGAGTTATACATTTCTCCCTGCGTTTCTTGATCTTTCGAAGTCCGACATTGCAGAACTCAGCAAATTGAGCTCTACTTTCCAAATGTTGCGGTTTACCTTAATCTATGCTTCCTCAAACTAAACAAATCAACCTAAATAGCAGTAATTTACAGCAACGTGTCCAAAATTATATACAATTAAAATTCGGTATAAATTTTATCCGGAAGTCTCGGTTATTTCTCAATAATAAATAAAAGTTTACGATAATCCTTCGTATTCTCACATGCTACGAATTTTTAATTAAATTAGCGGATGCATTTGGTCTAGACTGATTTATGATCATATTGTTACCTTTCTTAAATAAGATAACAAAAAACTACCAGAACAAAAAGGTAACGTATTTCTATTTTTAGTGGCTGATGAATGTATTGTAAAAAATTTTTGTTACTATAAAATGCCAACAATTTATAATCGCATTTTCAAAACATCAGCTAAAATTCTACATAATTGGGCACTGTTACTTTAGTATGTAGATCTACAACTTTGATACTGATGATAACTACATAACAATGTAACAAAATTTACGATTAGTTGTAAAAATGTTGAATGTGAAGCCATAAACAAATATAAAATCTAGGACTCTCATTTATATATTATGTTTAAAATCTAAGTGGGATAGACATATTGACTTTCAGATGGCGCATGCAAAAATATTTGTTCGAAACCAAGCCAAAACATTAGAGATAAAGAATAAGGACATTCCTTCAAACGCGTATGCCCCCACTGATATAAAACCTACGGATATAAAACGCAAATTTCTTAATTTTTTTCACTATCCAGTTTGAAACGGAAGTAAAATCAGCCTAACCTCGCCCAAACGCAGAATTATCTCGTTTACAGATAGCTTTTCTTGTATGAGAACTAGGAAGTGATTACGTTAAATGTGTCCACACGTTCCGGCCATACATTTAGTGAATATTTTTCTTAATGAACTGAATAACGAGAGAGAGAACATGTTAAGTGTCCGTGCTCTCTTTCTATCAAAAAGTGAAACAGGTCTCGAAACGCATATAAAAAACGGTTGCCTGAGGGAAAGCCGAACCTCAATTATTAGAAGTGAAAATCTCTTCCGGTCTTCTACCATTTTTTTTTTCTCGACAAGTCGAATGTCATTTGGAAAGTTGAAGATGGCAAATGGACGCTGAATTCTTGTATCAACCAGTGCTTGAATTTTGATGGAATCAGTTAAACTTTTAATGTTCGTAAATAGTTATTTCTACATAGCTTTTTTTAAATATGTGATCATTTTAGAATATGATATCGCTAATACAACACGATGTAGTAATTGCAATGTGTCGAGAAAATAGGCTTTATTAGTACAAAGAAACAGAAAGTTTCAGTTTTGTCAATTTTTTAAATGAAATTTCAAAATTTAAGTTCTTCTCTGTGTTTGAATATCTTACCTTCATTTTACAACTGTAATTTAAAAATAATTTCAGTTTTTAATTAATTTTGATTTAAGAAATTTAAATTTTTAATTTTGCTTTCATCCACAGTTTTCATTATTAAATAAACATCTTGCATTTTTTGCGAAGATTTCATTACTTAATACAAAAGGGAGTATGGCCTCATCATGATACGTCAACTATGATACAAATTATTATAAAAATTTCAGAACATTTTCAAACTATTTCGATGCAATTCAGCATATAAAAGGAGGATTAAAAATATATATAAATTAAATATTCTAATTATTACAAGAACGAAGGTACCTTTAAAAATGAAACATTTTAGGGTTAAATAATTAGCGCAAATTAAATTTTTAAGAGACCTTGTTTATTTCAAGATATATTTTTAGATAACAAAAATAATATTTTATTTCTTTTTTTATTAATTAATTTAAATAAAGAAATCAAATAACTATCGTTTTCATTAATTGGTCGAGGAATAAAAATATGTACACATCCCCGATCATAGATTTATGTAAAGGACGTTTTGAAATATCAATACACTTGTGTAACAGCTTTTTGTACGTAGTTACCTCCAACTACCCCAATGATTCTTTTTGCGTTTCCTAAATGCCATTTATATGATAAAAATTGCATAAAATATAATTTGTTAAAAAAATTTTATATTTTAAATTTATAATTCAGAATATCAACTACACTACACTCAGGCTTTTACATTGCAAAATGATGAATGGCTTGCTCGCATAGTTTCACTTTCAAATCACATCATACAGTTTCTTTCTAGTAACTAAAGCCTCAATGATAGAAAGGAAAGGCTAATAACCTTTAAATAACTTAAAATTTAAAGCAATTTCAACTGTGAAGGACCTTTTTAAGGAAACTTGACCCACAATCTGGTTTCAGTATCTGGAAGAAAAAAACACCTTTGAACTTGACAAACCATGGCATTAGTCAAGAAGAACACACACATCAGGGTTATTTACCCCTATTGAGGATCCTCCGTACAAAGTTTGGACAAGATATGTAATAAGAAAGAAAGAAAAAGAAAAGAAATGGAAAGGAGGTAGAGTGAGAAATCAGACTTGACACCAAACGTTTTTACTTTCCTTTTTGTGACCCCACGTGATGGGACGACCGGTCATCGGCTCACGTGACCTCTCGAAGAATTCATCTTAGAGTTTCCACTCACGTCTTCCATGAGCATAAATATTCCTATAATCTTTTTGAGACAACTTTCCTTCCTACACCTCAACTCGAATTAAGAGTCTCGTCGTGTCGTAATGATGATTTAGTGTTGCTGCTATCAAGGAATCCGCTATGTGATCAACAAGTCTTACGATTTTTTTTATTGCACGTGATGTGCGGAAGACTTGGAAATACTTCCGCTTGAAAGCACGAGTATATTTTAAGGTGTTTTTTTTTCTCCAAACAGAATATACTTTCGGATAATACAATTATTCTTGGTCAAATAGAGATTCTTAATAAATCTTAAAAAATAAGAGATATTTTTCACTTTATGGTAAACAAGTTTTGCTGAAATAAATCACATAATATTTTGTTTTATATAAGGCGAATTGAAGGAATTCCGATTTCCTTGGGAGCTGTTTTCAGATTCTTAAAATCCTACCTTTGCTGTAACGTTCATTTCTTAAACAAAAAAACCTATTTATGAAAACTTTTTTCCGATTATATTTAAACATTTTGTACAGACATTTTGTATCTATGGGTGTGTCTTAAAATCATAAAAAGAAATAAATAAGTATGAATAACTAAATAGAAAACTTAATGAAACCTTTTAAATAAAAATGGCTAGCAATTTTAAAGAAACAAATTCACGCTGGCCATACCGAAGGATATAAGTCCCAATTTTTTTACTTGTCTAATAACGTTTCATTAAAATATTCCTTGCCGCTATCTTGCACAACTTTTTCAATATCAGAATATTTAAAACACATGCACATAGTTAGATATCAAAAACCTCATTTATCATAAAAATAATTACGAAATATGCTCAAAAATTAATATTGTAACTTTATGTTTACATAAATTTAATAAAAGTGCTGATATTCTTTAAGAAACGATTCTATAGTAATTATAGTGTAACAGTATTATGGCAGGTAGTTCGAAAAAGTCTGTATTCTTCGATTTGTTCATCGATTTAGGTCGCTTTAGAGATGTTCCATGATTTACAAACAATTTCGATTTAACTGAGTGATAAATGGTGGTAATTTACCAAAATGTTTTTCGTGAGAAACTCTCTTTAGTCATATATTATGTAAGATGAATTGAAGAAGCACTTTGCCTTAACTGTTTAAAAGTAAAACTATTGATAAAGCCCGCAACAGTCCACATTCTAAAAAGTGTATATATACATGCATTCCTCGAATAGCATTGTACTTTAATCGCATTGTACTTAAGTCGCGAATTTTAAATATTACTGTTAAAATTTAACTCGAATACCTAGTACACATGTTCATGTGCTACAAGGAAAATTAACTGTCTCTAATATGTATTAGCAACGTAATAGTTAGTTCTCCTATCTGCAGGCACCCCTCAAATAACACGGTTTCGAATAACTCTTGACCAGTTAACCCTTGTTATTCGAGGGCTATCTGTATATATACATGCATTGTTACTTACTTATGCAGTTCAGTTGCAGAGCCCTCTCCATTCTGTTGAAGCATGACATAAATCGATGTATAATATTATGAGAGTAATTAATGTTTTTAAGGAGTTAATCGTTATGCTGCAATGCCATTTAAATCTACCCAAAAATGTTTTGCTCGCAACTAGATTCTTTTGAGTTGTGGCCAGAACTTTTCGCACATGTATACCTTATGATTTTTGTTAATAGTCGCATAAATCTGATGTCATGGGTATACAATCCGAAGCTCTATGTCTCTTTTTAATTAATTTTTTTATAGAATCTAAAATCATCATTCATGTTACAGATTGCTGAATGTGGCTCAAATTACTGTTAAGCATTAAGAGAAACCGCTGAAAGCTCGTGATTAAAAAAACAACAGTAACGTTTTCCGATAAGAGGATTAACCTCTACTGAGAGAAGCAAACGAATCAACATACGTTATACAAATAGCTTAATGGCCATTTTTAAATGAGATATAAATTAAATCTTAATTACCCCCGCAGGTTTTTGTTCTATTTTAAATTTCCAAAACGCACAGTGCGTAATCCCAGACAAATCCCAAAATGTTAATTTGGTTAAACCTTCGTGAAGGTTCCATCAACTTTCCATTTGTGAGATTTTTTCTGCTGACAGTTACCTTCCTTTCTTTGTTTGGGGAAGTATCGCGGTGAAGGAACTTTTGAAGAATTCCCTTTCACTTCCCCACGCCCCTGCGACCTTCTGGATGCGAAGGGAAGATCTCAACAGAACCTGCTTCCTTCTCGGGTGTGCTTGGAATTTATTCAAATGAGGTCAATGGTATGGCTGCGCATCTTGGTTTTCATTATCGTTGACGTAAAAAACAAAGTGCTCCTTTTGTTTGACTTCTCAAGACGGTCATTGCCATTTCACTTGCTTGAAATTACAGAGCTTTGCCACTTGAAGTGGATTTTGTGTAAATGGTGCTTTGGAGGAAAACTGTCGACTGTTTTTTTTTTTTTTTTTATCGTTGTAACTATTCCCTATGGGTGAAAGGAATTTTTTAAATTCCGATTTAGGTACTTATTTCGGTTAATTTTATAGTTAAGCTCCCATGTACACATTTGCTGAATTGTAGACTTTTAAATAATATAAATTTCACAGGTCCTTTCTCTTCTAAATATGACTTCTGTTAATCCTTATCTAAATTTATTCATTGTCTCTTCATTGATTAAATAAATTGCTTTGAATTTAGGCCTTTGAATTTTGTATTAGAATTATTTTCATTAAAATGCTTTTTGAATTTTGCCTTTAACTTAAGACTGTTTATTATTAAAAAGTATCACTTGCTAGCAATTTGAGGACCATTTTCAATGGACTCTAAAATTTTGAATCTCTGTCAAATGACGAAGACGACATATGAACTGGCACCCTATTCTTTAAGCTTTCACACCACGCCATTTTAAGATCTTGGAGTGAGTGATTGCGATTGTTTATTAACTCCACCCTGTGAAGCAACAAGTGGGCTCTTGCCGATGGCCCTCGTAATTTTGAACCTCGGTCAAGTGACGAGGATGACATTTAGTCGGCACCTCCCACTCCATACTTCTACACCATGCTTACGGTAGGACAAGGGATTTCGATAGATTTAACGTGCATCAGCTCCTCTACACAACACGGCGGGTCATTAGTGGCATCAAGGCTTGAAACCCCGACCACAAGTCTGAGACCAAGACCATTAGGCTATCAATGCCACCTTGAGGACTTGGAGTCTTGTTAGATTTAACGGGCATTGACCCCACTACACGACAGGTCTTTAGTGTCATCAGGACTCGAACCTAGGGCTCGAAGGAAACAATGCTGGCCATAATCTCACTACCATTACCACTCCGTTACTCTTCATTAAAGACACTCATTTTTAATTAAGTTGGTTGATAGAGAATATGGAAACCTATGTAAAATCTAATTATTTTACCAATATATAAAATCCAGAAAAAATATTCTATTAGATAAATTTCGAATTCTTTAGATCTGATCTCGTTTCGCTGAAGGAAAGATTTATTAAATTTAAATTCCTGTCATAGAACACTCGTTTAACCACTTAAATTATTTTTAAGCGAATGGAATATTATAAATAATAAAATTATTTCATAGTGCTTATTAATTTCTATTGCAATTAATTAACTCCCGTCTACCCGCCATTTTGATTTCCTCAGTTTAATGTTAATCCTATGGAATTTCGACTTGAATTCTCCTATCTTTACTATTTGATCTATTTGAATGCAATAAAGTGCATCTGAAAGAGCAAAAAATAACGAATGCTTCTGTGGAATTACTTTTTTCCTCCGATTTTTAAAAATATTTGAAAATATTCTTTAAAGACCGGAAAACTCAAAAACGAATAATTAAAATAAGAATAAAAATATTTTTAAAAATCTTAGGAAGAAAGTAATTCCACAGAAGCATTCATTATTTTTTGCTCTTTCAGATGCACTTTATTCCATTCAAATAGATCAAATAGTAAAGATGTGAGAATTAAAGTCGAAATTCCATAGGATTAACATTACATCCGCGAAATCAAAATGGTGGGTAGACGGGAGCCTTAGGGTGATGGATCGATATAAACTGAACCAAATTTCAAGTCCCTTTGAAGATTATTTTTTTTAAAAATCGCAAACTGATTTAAAGCACATTCAATAAAATTGAAATTATTTAATATATTTAAACTCTTTTATAAATTTCTCGGCCGCGGTTGCCTAGTGGTCATGGTCTCGGACTCGCGGTTGGCGGTTTTTGTCGAATCAAGGGTTCCAGCCTTGATGCCACAAAATATGCACCGTATAGGTTCAAAATTATGAGCCAATATCAATAATTGCCAATATCTCTTGTGTTGCTTCTAGTGCGACTTAATTAAATGAAACCAATTTATCAATTTCTCAGTAACCGTATTAGTCATAATTTTCTGCAAAAAGCTATATCTCATTTTATTCTATATATAATTTTACATCTGTTAGATACTGATATTTTTTTCATAAAAAAAATAGCTTTTCCCGTTATTAATATATTAAACGCAAATCTGCAGATACTATACCTAGATATTTAAAGTGTATGAATTATTAATATATTTTTTAATTTAATAAAAAGGAAAAACCTTTATTTGTTATTTTAAAAATAATAATTAAGAGTAATTAACTTTGAGTTTTGATTTGATCTTCCAATTTTTTTTTCATTTAAAAGCACTTAATCTTAAAGCCTTGAAATTGAAAAGCACGACAAAAAAAAAAGAGTTTTTATGGAGGAATGCCACTCATTCTTCTCCCTTTATAATCCTGTTATGTGAATTATTTGTTAGTTGACAATGGCTTCCACAATGTTTCCAGACGTAATGTTGATAAGATTGTTAGTTATAAGAACTAAACTATTGTCCCATGGATCTTGACAAAGAAACCAGTCAAAATGAAAAGGAAGAAAAGAGCAATTTAGTGTTACGTCTTACAACACAGCTCCCGGTGACAAAGCAAACGATGAAGGCATAAAAGAGAAGTAGCGGCATGATTGTGCCCCTTCCTTCAAGAGTTCTCTAATTCTTTCTTCTGGGGATTATACCTTATGTGAGGCTCTTAGAGAGTGAATAGAGATGGGTAACATTTAAGAGAATACAAAGTCAGCAATTTTATTCGCTCATTATTTCTTCTCAGAACAAAAGAGTGGGTTCTTAAGCCGCGAGACACTCCAACAAAAAACGTTATGCAATAAAATCAATTCTAAAAAGGTTTCCACGCTTTTTCTTCACGAAATAAGGAATTTTTGTAGCCTTGAAATGTAGATTAATTACCAAGTTTAATTGAAACATTATGCCACCGTGACCATAATTTTTTATCCAATATTCAGAAACCTTGTTGTACCTTTAAATTTGACGTGTCCTCTATATAATGCATTTTATTTCGTTGTTCCCAGGTGGCGTTGATGTGCTGAGAAGATGACCACTCACATGGAGATGAAGTTGAAACAAGGGAAAGTAATGACATTATCTCGGATTTTATTATCTTGTCCCTTGCGATTTTCACTTTTTTCGAAAATGAGTACAAAACGGGATTGTTTATCAACATCGCGCCGAGAGGCAACACGGAGGCTATTGACCTTGTAATTTTGAACCTCGGTCAAGTAACAGGGACGACATTTGAGTTTGCACCTCCCTCTCCAAACTTTTGCATCATACTAAAGGAGGACTTGGGACCTCGACGGATTTAACATGCATCAACTCCACTACACGGCGGGTCTTTAGTGGCATCGAGGCTCGAGTCCACAAATCGACGAAAACCGCCGGCCGCTACCATGATCACAGGACTACCGGACCACCACTTTGACTGATATCACCATCACTGAGGTAAAAGCTGCCATCAAATTCTTGTATCGGCAACAATCGCTGGAATTCTTCTCTAACAGGCTTGCCCGACTAGTAACGCGTTGGCACAAGTTAGTGGAAAGGGATGGGAACCATGTGAAAAATAAAATACTACATTATATACAGAATACACATAGCTTCCAGATACAACAAGAATTTTAAAATCGGGTAACAATTAAAAATTATGGATATAGAGACTGACTCACTGAAGCCGCTTAATTATCTACATTTAATGTTCACTACGTCTATTCTGTAGGGCATTGGTAATAAATAGTATGAGGTTAATGGATGAAAAAAAAATTCGAAGGAAATTGAATTAAAAAGTTTTTTTGTGTGAGCGAGTGAGCTGAAAAATTTTAAAAGAATCTCAAACGCAAAAAGAAAAAAAAACTTAATTTAAATCAAAGTCTGGCAATGATAAAGAAATTTCTTAAACTTAAATAAATTTCCCAATTAAAATAATTTCAAAAAGGAAACGAATAAAAAGAGGCTTGAAATATGTTCGAAAATTCAGATGGAATTTTTTAATTTATAGGAGCTTAAGCATTTATTCATTCGTTAATTATTCTTTTTAATAAGTGAAGGAAAAAAAAAGGAACATTTTTACTAATTCTGACGATGTAAGTCTGTTTACTAATATTTTGAGAGAGAAAGAGACTGTATCAACTTATAAGTCTTGTATTTAGAAATGGCTACAAAATAAGCCATTTTATATTATAAATTATTACAAATGGCAAATTAGCGGTTCAGTTTTGAGTTCATTTTTATATATAATACAAATATTAAATTTTTCTTGAAGTGTTCCGTCTTCGCAGACTTAAGGCTCCCGTCTACCCACCATTTTGATTTCGCGGATGTAATGTTAATCCTATGGAATTTCGACTTTAATTCTCACATCTTTACTATTTGATCTATTTGAATGGAATAAAGTGCATCTGAAAGAGCAAAAAATAATGAATGCTTCTGTGGAATTACTTTCTTCCTAAGATTTTTAAAAATATTTTTATTCTTATTTTAATTATTCGTTTTTGAGTTTTCCGGTCTTTAAAGAATATTTTCAAATATTTTTAAAAATCGGAGGAAAAAAGTAATTCCACAGAAGCATTCATTATTTTTTGCTCTTTCAGATGCACTTTATTGCATTCAAATAGATCTAATTATAAAGATGGAAGAATTCAATTCGAAATTCCATATGATTAACATTAAGCTGATGAAATCAAAATGGCCGGTAGACGGGAGCCTTAAATTGAACGTCATAAGATTTTTGTTATATGCTTAGGTTTTTTTTTAACTCATTCGTTGGAGCAAGTTTCTCCTTCATATTTATACGAGAAAAAAATTTCTTATAAGTTTCTTAAGGATTTGTCATATTTCGTAAGAATGCGATAGGAGCAGATAATGTATATTGAATTTCGTTTTCTTCTTGACTAAGGTTATTAGCAGTTATAATTTAAAACAGAGCAGTAACAGTTAAAAGGATTGAATATCTAAGTAAGAAATAACGTAAGTTATTCCTGTCAATAAAAATTATACTTTTGAATTAATCCTTCGATTTCGTTTTCATCAGATAATAAACCAATTGTGTCCATTGAGCAGTATTCGTAACTACTTGACATCTGGCGAAATTAATATCCTATAAAATGAGAAAAAAATTTATTTTCAACATTTTGCAGTGAAAAATAATATTTTTCAAGGAAGAAGATTTTACAATTAAAAATTCATTTCCATATATACAATTAAAAATTTAATTCCATATTTTTCGTGGAGTTATAAAAATTTCCTGTTCAATTCTTATTAAAATGTAATGTGAAGCAAAAAAAAAAAAAAAAAAAAAAAAATTCTTGCTTCTAAATTGCTTAGTTTTCCTTTGACTTTTTTCTCCAGAAAAAAAAGTCTTTGTATAGAATTCTCCCGTTCATTCCATACATTTTAATATATATAATTATAGCTTTATATAATTTTTTTCACTCACAAAAACACTGTGCATAACAATCACTACAACTTTAATTCATAAAAATTTCCAGAACTTTCGATATGATGTCAGAAACTGGTGAGTATAAATACTCTCATTTGGCTCGACACTTGGCATTTTCGGTTCTGTTCTTGCCAAATAATACGTGCTGCTTTAGCTTTCTTTGATAAAACACCGCTTCCATGGTTAGCATGTGAGTTTGCCAAATGTGAAATGTCCTGAGCAAGAATAAATAATATTCATTATATAAAACACGACTGATTCTCATTCAATCAACCCAACGACTACATTCCGTAATAGGACTAGTCTTCTCCATACATGATAGAAAGTAAGCAGCATCTGCTGTTCTTATATATATATATATATATGTAAGAAAAGAATGGAAAGAATAAAACTGAAAAGGATATTAGATGAGAGAAAAAAGTAAAATGGAATTCTTTTAATCGTTTCATCTCGTCATTTATCTTATTTTCACTTCTCCAATATTATTATTTGAGCTCAGCATTTTAATTAAAGTTATCTAACTACATGAAATAAATAAGAAAGTTCAGAAAACTTTTTGTAATTAAGTCTAACTGGAATTTTACGGTAACTGAGCTAGGGTGAAATCCTCTATATATTTTCCCAAGATACAGTATCTTGACAATAAATTTGATGTTCACTCGTACAACTATAAATTTAAGTACACAGGTCATAATTATTGTCCTCAAATAGACACATTTATTATTAGGCTATATTCTTGAACCTTTTTATTACATAAAAGCTCAGGCATATGTTTCTGCATTCAGTAGTTTCTATAAAAAGCTTTATTTATTTTGTTACGTATATGGAAATAAAACAGAAAATCTGAAGGTTGGAAAGATCTCCTGTGTGTCGTTGGTTTCTAAATCCGAGCCTTTCTATTTTCGAAAGTATCTCAATAAACACTAAGCATAGTTTTCATAATCATTTTATTGCTATTCTCGATAAGTAGTTGGCAAGAAGGTTTCTGGAGTTCTCGCCTTTTCCCTGTCCTTCAAAAAAAAAGTAGGAGGTTAGATGAATGGAAAAGAAATTGCCGAAAAAGTTGTTTTTAATATCAAAGTGATATATATGACAAAAAAAGCGAGAGCGAATTATTTAAATATTTATTAAGTTTTCTATCAGCAGCGTCAGAGTGTGTCAAGGAAAATATTTAAACACAAAATATGGAAATGATTCCTATTTGAGAATAAGAAGGGTGCAGAAAAATGAATTGTGTCTGGCAATGAACTAAAAGAAAGAATAACATGAAAATAAAACATGTTCACTCTGAAAAGCGATAAACTGTTTCGGTATACGTTGTACAAAACATGGAATACTAAGAGGTGTTCAAAAAATGCCCGTCTTAGGAATGGGAAAGTAGACGAGAACCTTAAATTTGATTCATATTGCGAGTACAGAAAATATAACAAGAGTAAAGTGGGAACGAATCCAAATTGATAAACGAAATGGCGCTAGCCAATCATTAGTGTTAGCACCCTTAAGTTCTAATGTCACAAGCATGATATGAATCATCTTTACTTTAGTTTCTAGATAATACATGTGATATACAGCATTATTAGGCTATAAAATAGAGACGTTTTATAAGAGTGGTTCAAAAAATACCCGTTTTAGGAATAGGGAATGTGAGAAGAGTAACTCACAGTAGAATTGCCCATTGATCCTTTTCCCTTTTTCTTCGAAGCACAAAAGTATGACACCTTTCGCCGTAATTTTTCCTACTGATGATACAATCGTCTTCGCCTTCTTTAGTGCAGATTAATAGGAAGCAACTCATTGTTTTAATTGTTACTTGGCTTCCGATGTAAAATGGTGAATCCAAGTTTCATCGAAGGTGACAATACGACCCGGCAGCAATCAAATTTTGATTGTGGTGATGGCTTAACCTAGTCAAAACTAACCTAGGCCTGAGTGTCAAATTTGCTTAAGCATCGTTTAGCAGATGGCAGCACACATATCTATCTTATAATTTTTAACACGCTATAAATGCATAATATTGATATAGTGCTTAAAAAATTAGAATAAAAATTGAAAGAAATATCTTGATAATAACGACTTAATAAATCAGATTAATCTTGATAATGAAATGAAATACATTTTAAAATAAAATTCAATGGAATAGTAGCTATTTTTTCCATCTCTGCTATGCTCCAATTTTGTTACTTTTATTTCCTTATCAAATTTTACTCTATAAATTTTCTGTATAAGACCAAAATCATCAAGATGCGTATTGACAAATATCTAAAATTCTCTGCAACATTCTTACAATTGTATTAAATTTATTACAAGCAACAGGTGACAATTTGCAAAAAATGAATCCAGGCATAAAAGGATTTGTATTTAAAATAATTGAAAATATTTATAAGGGAGGAAAGATTATGGTCGAAAGGTATAACACGGAAATACATATTCAATTCTTACACAGATTCAATATCTTGCATTGATTTTGTAATGGAAGAGGAAGAATAATTAACGAAAATAAAAGAAACGGAAAGTAATCGGTGGCAATGTTATACTGAAGTGTAAAACGACATTGGATACCTCCTAATGTTATGTAGGACCTCTCTCGCCCAGTGAAGTGCACAACGTGACATGACATTGATTCAACAGGTCATCGAAAGTCTCTTGAAGAAATACTAAGTCATAATGCCTGGACAGCCGTCCATAATTACGAAAATGTTGCCAGTGCAGGATTTTGTACACGGACCTAACTTTCGATCATATCCAATGTGTGTTAATTGGGATTTATGTTTAACAATATACGTGGCTTCGCGATAATTGTTCAAAATGTTCCTCAAGCCAATTGCGAATGAATGTGGCCAGATGACACGGCAGGTTGACATCCTGGAAAATTCCATCGTTGAATGGGAACAAATGGCTGCAAATGGTCTTCCGCATGCCTAGTACCTTGTTGATAAACTGGATCCTTAGTCTCGTAAACTTTAGATCCTACGGTTCTCTCAAAACCTACCAACAGTTCTTGCCAATTAAAATTGTGATTCATCTGACCAAGCAATGATTTACTAGACATCTTTGAACTAATCCTTATGTTCATTGGAGGTGTTGCAATCTATGGCGTGTTGTAGTAAAGGCACTCGAGTCGGTCTCCTGCTGCCATATCCTCTCAACACCAAATTTTGCTGTACTGTTCTCACCCGCATGTCTGTCATAGGTCCCACACTGACTGTTGCTGTTAGTTAGGGCCCTGTTACTTTTCTGATAAAACTGACTTCTCTACGCAGACATCGCTTATCTCTGCCATCAACAAGACACAGTCGGTCATTGCATTGATTATGCATGCGACACACTCTTAACACTACGGATCGAGGAATGTTCAATTCCCTAACAATTTCCGATTTGGAATGCCCCATAAGTGTAACTCCAACTAGCATTCCACAGTCAAATTCTATTAATTCCTTGGTATGGCTATATTCACGTCAAAAAACATTCCACATGAATAGAGTACATTTGAAAGTCCTGATAATGCACTGCCCATTCACACGTGTCTTAAGCGGCACTCCTGTCGCTTGGATGTTTGCATATTGCGATTTCACGACTTTCGGCACTTCAGTATAAAACTGCTTGCCAGCTTCATTTCCGATCATGTCAAGAAGGAAGCCAAGCTGAGAAAAAAAAGTTGTTAATATACGCCAATGTTTAAAAAACATTTATTTGAACATCATTTGAGCTCCTTTTTTTTTTAATTTTTCCATCATGTTAAAATATGTTGATGCACAAGATATGAGTTTTTTTTATTTCAATTCCTCAAAAGATCTTAAATTAATTTTATTTAACGAACGAAGCTTTTATTCTTAAGTGATTTAGTGGTGGTCTATGTCAGAACGTATTGTTTGGCGAGAGTGATTTCGAGTTCTCTTCTTATCATGCACTATACACCATACATTATATTTTAATTAATTGTCCGGTGTTTCACAATTATCTTATAACCTTTTTAGTTCATTTGTTTTAACTCTTTTAGTTCCAAACGACGATATACTGTCGTTCACAAGACTTACGAAAAGTTCCAACGACGATACATCGTTGGGTATGAGATGGCCTCTTACTATTCGCATCACAAGAGAAATCTATTTCAGAATAGATTTATAGCACGTTATAAACAGTTGAATGTTTTGCAAAATAATTTAAAAAATTGTTTACGGATTAAACTTTTCTTATACTCCACGCTTATTGGTGACGAGAGTGCGTTTATGGTAGAGCTACAACATGAACATTCGAAGCGGAGTATTTTCTTCAGATCGTATTCGAAGGATTTAAATAGCTGTTAAAAAATATCATCTTAATTTTCACGAAAGAATCTTATATCGGCATCACTAGAGTAAAAAAGTTTTAGTCTTTCTTCGGTCTTTCTAAAGATCTTGGCTTATTTCTTAGCAGTCAGTGTTTGGAAAACCTCTCCTTTGTTTTTGAAATATACTTGTTTTTGACACAAAAATGCACTTATAATTAACAACAAAGAATTTTAAATTTTACCGTTGCCTTTTTATGAAAAAATGCATCGTTATGGATGATACAGAATAAGTTCAGTCTATCGATGTATTAGAAATGAGTGAAGAAGATATTGACGATGAACAATAATTTATACCAAGAAATCGGCGTTTTCGTAGGATAGGATAGTGAAGAAGAATGGGAGTATTTATCTGTCATTGTACTTTACAATTCATTTTACCTTAATGCGGTTTTAAGACCTTTGGCTATGTATTAAATAAACGTTTGGCACAGCTTAGCCGGACTTGGTTATTGCGCCAAAAGAGCCCCAACTATCACTTCCTCATTTCCCTTGATAGATTAATGTTTCATGTTAAAGCTTTATGTTTCAACGGAGTAATTACCCAAAAATGCTTATGAGTAATTAGCTCCAACATGTATTTCCTTAATTTTGAGTACTTTTCAACCGAATGTCCTGTGCTTTAAAAAAAAGGCACAGAATCTTCGTTTGATTACGTAATTTCTTTGTAACAAACCTTAAATTGTATTCTATTTTAAGAGGACACTTGCAAGGGCATTTGAGAACGACACGGCATAATTTAATTTCTTGTCCCACGTTCTGCGTAATTTAGAAGCTGGAATAACTTAAGAACCGTTGGTAAATGACTGATGCCACTTACATAACTTAAAGAGGAAGAACACATTTTCCTAATGCGCGTGATGTGTAGGTTCTACATTTATTCATTAACTCAAACTCTAATTTAGAATAACTCTTTAATTCAAGTAATTGGATTATTTGCAAAATTGGGAGATGAAAAACTCCTTGTCTTGTTTATGCATGTCAAGGATTCCATGATGATGAAAAAGACTAGTAAGTAGAAAATGGCTCTTCCATTTTTCGTCGAAAAAAAAACTTGCCAAATATCTCATTACGAATTATTTTTGTCGCTGTAACAAGAAAAAAAAAATGATTTGTCTCACGAAATGTTTCTTGGAACTTTTCCTCGTGTCTTGAAAATGCAACGGTCTAATTAGTTTTCATATTTAATTACTTTGAAAATTATTCAAAGTTGCTTTTCTTGCGAGTTGTTTCGAAATTGGGTCAGTGTACTTTCTATCACAAAACTTGGAGATCATACTTTTTTAAAAACATTTATTTACAGTTAAACCAAGTAAGACCTGAATCTCGTGATTAGATTTTCAATTTTTCGCTTGAGGTTCCCGTCTGCCGGCTGTTTTGATTTCGTGAACATAATATTTATCCTATAGAATTTCGACTACCGTTCTCAGATCTTTCCTATTTGATCTATTTGAATGCAATGAAGTGCATCTGAAAGAGTAACGTATAATGAATGCTTCTGTGGAATTAAATTTTTCTCCGATTTTTAAAAATATTTTTAGCCCTACTTTAATTATTCGTTCGAGAGTTTTTCCGAGCTTTATGAAAAAAAATCAAAAAATTTATAAAATCGGAGGAAAAAAATAATTCCGTAGTAGCATTTATTATTTTTTGCTTTAACAGATGCACTTTATTGCATTCAAATAGCTCGAACAGTAGAGATTTGAGAATGGTAGTCGAATTTACATAGTAAATCTATGTACATTCAGGAAATTAAAATGGCCAGTAGATGGGAGCCTTGAGACTTCCATTTATAATTTTAGCCATAAAAGTGATGTAAAATGATTCAAAAATGAATTGTACAATCTAAATAATTTTTTTTATTTCATGTTTTCTTTGAGAAGTATTGTAACCTTATGTACTGATTATACAACATACTAATTCAATAATACTGTAGATAAATATATGGGAATAGTAACTAAAATTTATATTTGACCAAGTTTTTTCAAACTTTAAAAGAAGGATATGTATGGTTTAAATAGCATAATTCTTGAAGAATAATTAGACGAAAAATTTGTAATTTAGTTCTTAACATCTTTGAAAAGTGAAGCTTTAAAATAAAATATCAAAACATTTTTAAATTATAATATGTTTAATAATTTACGTCATAAAAAGCATCTTAATCGTGATTAAAGATATTAAAATGAACTATATTATTCTGATTTTGAAAATTTTTAATTATTTAAATATCGGTGAAAAAAGTAGATAAATCTTTTTATCTCTTTATATACACTTTTATTCAACTGATTTCGTGTTTTCATATGTATATATATATATATATATATATATATATATATATGAAACATTTATTTTGCAGTAAAAGCCTAATCTTACATAGAGCACCATTATGGGAAATGATTGCAATTTAAACTGTATCACAACAATGTATAGAATGCTGAATTAAAAAACTATGAAAATCTTAAATGTTTTACTTTTATATTTAATTTTTTTAAGTTAAGCTAAACATAAGAAATGAATTATTCATTACTAAAAAAGTGTAATCCTCTTTTTAATAGAGTGACATACCTAAAAATAACAGTACATATAGTACAAGAACTTAAATAATTTTTATTGTAACGGTAACCGTTGATTGAAATTACATTTCATAATTTTTTCTTAGAGCTGATCCATTTTTAAAAAGATATAAAAAAAACTGTAAGACATTTGACATTTAATAATAGAAATCTCTCATAATACTATAAATGAAAGAAAAATATTAAAAATCAAAATTTTTACAAATCATTACATTTTCTGCTTCACAACGTATTCCCACAGAAACAAATGCAATTTTTTCTCCGAAAAACTAATTCTCATATATAATTACAATCACAAAAGGATTCAAATACTACTTCCGGACAGAAATATATTTTTTAAGAATAATAATTGCTCTAGATTTACTTTTTACTATTTTGAAAAAGACAACTTCGCTTTTTTACAACCGAGTGAAAAGTGAAGCAATACCAAAAGAAGAAATGTGTCAAAAGTGTAAAATAAGGGCGAATCGCAGCTTGATTCGTAATTTTTTGGTGTTTAAGTTTGTTATTTTAACATTTTAACTGACCTACATTTCTATCTATCTTAAAACCAATTAAACAGCGAATTATCAAAATTTTTAAAAAGTATTCTCCATTATGTATTTTGATTCAAAAAAATTCTAAATTGCTTTAATATCTAAGACTTTTTTGGACATTTTCACATTATTGAAAGAAGTGCCTACCTACTCCATCTTTGCAGTTCATTCAAGTGTGTTAAATCGAAATGTTGAATGACTTATATAACAAAACAAATTATGACATGAGAAGTTATTTAAGATTTATGTATGGTTTAAACTCAAATAATATATATATTATAGGTTTTAAAATTTATTAAGTTGACTGAGACATAAAAATGTTTAAAAATTTACATTTTTGATTTTTCCCTTAAAAAATAAATGGCGTTTTGAATTCTTTATATATTTCGAATTTTAAAATAATAAATAAACGAAACACGCCATAAAAAAATATCCGTATTTGCGTTTTCCGTTTATTTAAGATTCCAGTTTACGTTCGTCAAAATCTACTTTACATCTATAATGTTAATAAAGAGATTTTTTTTTTTTTTTTTCAATACAGTGACTTTGCTTTTTTATGTAACAAATGTTCACAAATATTAGGTATCGCACAATATTTGTATAAATTAAAGAGGATTTTTAATCCAAAAATATTTTAAAAATTTAAACTTTATTAATTTTGTAACTATGATTATGTTCAGTGAATGGAATGGAATGTTTAAAAATAAATACTCTGTAATTTTTTAAAGTTATAAATGTAGTTGGACTTTTGCAAGATGTACCAAAATGTAAGAACACGACTTCCAAATATAAATACAGCTATTGCTTATTAATTGTTTATACATTATTATTTATGCACATATATGGAATTATCTTTACTTAAATAATTCATAAATGCATAAATATCTCAATATTAAAATGACTTCGCATACTTTTTTTTAAAAAAAAATGAGAATAGCTTAAACTTGGCATAAATTTGCTCATTTTTCCTAATACTAGACATCTCAATTACCTTAAATCATCTATCGATTCTTACAGAAATATTTAGTCATAATTTTCCTAGAAAGAAAAAAAAAAGTCCAACATAAATACCTTTGTGTATCTCTAGAGAGATATTAAAGCTCCCATCTACCGGGGCTATTTTGATTTCGTAAACGTGATCTTTTTCCTTAGGAATTTCTACTACCGTCCTCAACTTCATCTACTTTATCTATTTGAAAGCAAAAAATAATGAAGATTTCTGTTGAATTATATTTCCCTCCGATTTTTGAACATATTTTAGAATATTTTTAAAGACTGGCAAACCCACAAACGGTATATATATATATATATATATAATGAGAGAGAAAATTTAAATATTAATTAATAAATAAGAAGGCGAAACTCAACTTCTAAGTTGTAAGTGAAACACTTTTGTTCCGTCAAGGTTATTTATTCATTACGATGAGAGAGAAAGAGAGGCAATAAATATATATAATTATAATGGAGATGACAAGAGACGCAGTTCCGCCGTCTCGTTTACAGAGGAAGAGAGCAGAAAAGAGCGAATTTTTAACGTTCATATTAATTTATAATAAGGATCTCTAGGGATATTTCCGAATCAAGTGGTAGAGGACGAAGGGATAGTGAGGGATATTGATAACGTCTATCAGTCTAGTAGGGATTATTTTCGGTAGATTTGTGACTACGGGAATGTTGATTCAACTGATTTTATGAACGCGTGATCGCACAAATTAAAGGATATTTTGGAATTGCATCGGAAAATAGGAATGAACTCTTTCATATGGAGTTAGGGAATGGGAAAACTTAATTAAATTATTTTAAGTGGAATTATTACACATTTAAGTTGAATCCTTACATATATTTTCGTATATAAATACACCGTTTTAATTTAAATAGATAAAATAGATGCATCAAAAAATTGTAAATTGGTTGATAAATTGATATGAAACGATAGTAAAAATCCCATAGGATTAACGTTACGTTCACGAAACGAAAATGGCAAATATACGAGAGCCTTAATTCTAACCTATCAATCAAATTCTTTGAAAAAGATGCTCACGATATTGTGCACTTTGAGAATCTGTGATGTACAAATGGGTTATATCTTAACTGAAATTTGTTGACGCATCTTTATTACAAATATAAAAACAGATTGGAAAACTATACTTAGATTAAAAGAATGAACAAAGGAGTCTTCCCAGACAAATATACCTAAAACTAAATGAAGAATTTTTTTTCTTCTTTTTTTTAAGTTATAAAGCTGTAATGAATTATCTGTGAGGCTACATTCAAGAAATTTTAGTTAAGTAATCTTAAGAGTGTAAATTATTTACGTAAAAGTTTTATTATTGCTATTAAGTCGTAAGTAAATATCTATAGTAGTGTTAAAATAATTAGATATAACAATTTTAATAATTTTTTATTTTAATTAATTTAGAGGAATATACATAAATTTAATTAGAGGTGGGATTCATGTATTTTACTAAAAGGCAGTTTATTTTATTTCATTTAGTTAACGCTTAAATGGGATTAAAATTTGAAATATACAATATTAGATTATGTTAAAAGAGAAAAGAATTTTAAGACCAAAGAAAAAAGGGGACATAATACTTACGAATATTTTTAAAATGTTATTTAAGATAAACCGATTTATGTGAGTATGCTTTTTGATAAGCTTCCTAACTTGCAGTATTCTTTTCTTTCGTCCGAATTCTGTTGGCTGTGTTATTTATTCTGCCTTTTCACTGTAGGAATAGGAACCCATTTCTTTAACGGTATAGGCCGATTAGCATAATTTTCAAATGCCGATTTAACTACAAGTTCATAGGAACCAACAACAAAAACAAATATCTGCTCATTCTTCCCATTGAATATAACGAAAAAGTTAATGAGCATTTTATTCTCATTAGAGCAAAGGAATTCATCAAAAAAAGTCAAACATTGGCTCTGATCTCCCCACTGAATATGTCGAAAAAAATTAATGAACATTTTATTCTCAATTGAGCACAAAAAATCAAATATCGGTTCCGATTTCCCCATTGAGTATAACGAGAAAAAAAATAGACATTTTATTCTCATTAGAGAAAACGAACTTAACATAAAAAACCAAATATATTGGTTCTGATATCTCCATTGAGTATATCGAAAATATTAATGAACATTTTATTCTCATTAGAGTAAATTAACTCAACAAAAAGAAGTCAAACATCGGCTCTGGTCTCCCTACTAAATATAGAGAAAAAATTAATGAACATTTTATTTTCATTAGTACAAACGAATTCGACAAAAAAAAAAATGTAACATTTCGTACCAGATCTCCTCACGGAGAGCAATGCAAAAGTTAATGGACATTTTATTTTCATTAAAGCAAAGTAATATTTCAGAATGGGCTTAAATATTTTTTTAAATATAGATAACGTTAGAATATAAACACTTTTTTTTTTACCATTTTAATTGTTGCTCAGACAAGAAAAAAATATGTTTTTAATAAATAAGTAATGTTTTCAATAATTATAACGTGATGTTATTGATGAATCAAACATAGTCACAAATGCATCCACATGGAAATAAAAAGGATATTTTTAATTTAACATAGAATACATTCGGATGATTTAGTTCAGGAGGATTCAGGTAGCGTTAAGGCTCTATATTTCTTACCCATGCTAAATTGGGTATTACAATGTACATGGCATTCGACAGATTTGCAACGGTTCATTAAAGTCGTTACCGGTTGTTAAAACGGCACTTGACTAATCTACCTACTGTTAAAAGAATAGAATCATATTCATACTGTGAACAGATTGTTAAAAATAAATTACGTAGTTGATGAAGAGAAAGAAAGCTGCAAATGAAAACGCCAATCAAGAAGGGATATGGGAATATCGTGAACAATTATTTCGCCAGATATTATTTAATGTTTTTTTTAAATAATATTTTAAAACTTTATATAGCATAAACTGGTTTTGAGTACCTCTGGTATTGTTCTTATTTAAATCTTAATTATAAAAAAAATAATGAGAACGACCACATTTGGCATATCCTTTTTCAGATTTTAATATGGCATAGGATCGTTAACCTATTACTGAATTATTCGAATCCCTCCACTGAGTACGCATATATATGTTTCGACCAACAACCCAATTCACAGACCTATTGCCATCAACCAACCAACAAGTATTAGATCATTGTTAATTGTAATTTAAACCTTTTCGCAGCAGAACAATGAATCCATTCTTGTTTGCTTTCGAACAAAGCTCATCAATAATCACGGGACCATTCGGAAACTATCTCCCAAACACACCGGAACTGGAAGGAACAACGCCACATCCCTAGTCAAGGTCTGGCGAGCATGGGTGAGACCGATTAACAATAAGTAGTGTTTGTTCCGATCTATTCACTCGCGGCTCAAGGGTAAGTGGTTATCCTCTTACTTGTGACATGTCACCCGAAAAATGACAAATGACTTTAGGATTCAATCGGCGAGATGAAAGGCGATGGAACACTTATTTCAGGAAATATTTGAAGAACAACACTTCATAATACTCGGGGTACTCTAGAAATTATAACGGGTGATTTTTGTTACGTAACGTTGAGGAAGCCCTTTTGGAGAAAACATGTTGATGACTACTCTATTTTTAATCCGTTTCAGTGAACTTTTCTGAAATGGTATTCGAGCAATGTAACTACTATAAATCACGGAGGAAGGCCAGGGTGATTTTTATTTGTATTTTATCATGAGTTAATATTATACCACGAAAAATTCTTTTTAACATTTAACTGATTTTAATAAATTTAGCTTGAAATTGTTTCGTTATACATAATCGTTGTTTCAAAAATTCTCTTTTTAAGGATTATTTCGGTAAATATTAGAGATTACGGTTTAAACTGGATATACTTAAAAAGTTAATGTAGTGCTTTAGTATTAATACCATACATTCTGATTTCTTTAAAGTAATGTGATTGTGATTGTTTATTAACGTTGCATTAAGAAGTAACACGAGGGCTATTGGCGAAGAACCTCATATTTTTGAACCTTGGCTAAGTAACGGGGACGACAATTGAACTGGCCCCTCTCTCTCAAAACTTCCACACCATGGGAGGACTTGAGATCTCTACCAGACTTAACGTGCAACAGGTGGGTCTTTAGCGACATCAGGGCTTGAACTTCCGACTCGAATGAAGACAAAGCCACCACGAGACTGCGACCATGACGACTAGGCTATCGTGGCCACTTCTTTCAAGTAAAGGTCTAGCATACTTTAATGTTTTATTCCTTTCTGCCGTAATCATTCCATTTTTTGTGAATAGAATTATATTTATTCTGTCTCATACATTTTATTTACCCATTTTTATATTTGGTCTCTTATAAAAGCTAAATTGCATTTTGTATTAAAATGGGAGAGGGAGAGGGGAATGCATCGTTATTGAAAATTTCTCAATTTTAAGAACTCGTTATTGTAAATAAGCACATATGTCTTATAATAGATATGATCGTATATTAGTATTGGAGACTTTTTTCTATTTGAACTGCTTTAGAAAAACTTCGGCTCCGACTCGTGTTCTCCGACTTTTCTAATATCTCAGTTTTGGTAAGCATGAATATTGTTTGGATTTAGTAGATTGCCCCATTGCCCTGCAAAGCCCGTTTTTATTTTTTCTCCTTGTTAGAACACAACCTGTTACTTATTTCTATAATTTGTTTGAGGGGGAAAAAACGCCAAACTGCAATATTACAGATTCCACTATTAGCAGTCGTAATAGAGTATTCGTCGTTCTCCCTGAGATAAAATGAATTCGTTTATTGAGGAGACAGTCAAAGTTTTTCTCGCCGAGGTCGATCTGTAACATTAGACGAAGACATCCTTAATCAAGAATAAATTTAGGTTGGTTGGGTTTATTTTATTAACGTCGCGCTAGAAGCAACACGAAGGCTGTTGGCGACGGACCTCGTAATTTTGAACCTCGGTCAATTGACGAGGACGACACCTGAGCTGGCACTTCCCTCCCCTTCTAACTTCCACTCCTATAGCAATGGGAGAACTTTGAACCTTGACGAAGAATAAATTTGGGAACAATGCCACATTGTAAATTCTGTGTTTTCTTCACGACCAGTTAATGTCATATGCTATTGTGTATAATAGTGAGTCAGTTTCGATGCATTGTTTCATGATTGATTAGTTACCACTATTCCAATATAAATTTTTGGTCCAATTAATTAAACCCATTTGGAGGTAAACGACTAAATAGAAATATTTAATTCCTATACGCTCTCAAAATGACTGATTCATGCTTGTAAAAAAAAAACACCCGGAAAGGAAAAATTCACATTGTCAGTAGGATAAAAGTAAATTGACTCCCAAAGATTTTTCCAATCTTGTTATGTTACTTAGAAAATCACAACTTGATTCTACGAGATTCTACAGTGAAAAAAAAGTAAGGGTAATTAGTTCATCTATTATACAGTCAAGACACACTAGCCTAACTTCCAAATAATGCTAATTGAGAAGTGTTTAAATTAGTGTCTTCTCCTCCAAGTTATTTGAAGTTACACCCGAAGATGTTTATACAATCCTTGGCCCATATTTCCTAAATTATTCGTAAATGTTTATATTGTTATCTGTTAGTGATTACATGAATTTTATTGCGAAAATGTAGTTTTTACATTAAATAAATTAGGAGAAATAAAATAGAAAAAAATTAACAGAATATTCTGAATACTTATCAACATATTTTAAAATTTTAAATCTAACTTTGACGTATTATCAAGGCATGGCAAGGTTATATCATAATTTATTGCATCTGCTACATTTTATCTGTTAATGTTAATCATTTTAATTTGTAAGAAATAATTTTGTTTTTTAACTAATTTCTCCAAACTACAAAAATCATTGAATAAAATCATAATAAATTGGCCTGTACTTCTTTTTATTTTAATGTTAATACTGAATAACCATAAATATATCTTTTATTTAATAATATAACTTTTTTTGCGTATTACATTCAATATCTAATACATTTTGATGATTCTTATTCAATTAAATGTAATGGAAAACACGAAAAAGGTTTTTCTTTTTAGATTTTTGTTAGATTTGAATCGATTCGTGCATATCAGTTGTAACTTTAGTACTGGTAATGTTACTTCTATAACAACAAAAAGTAACTTTTATTTATACTCAAAGCATTTTGAATTAAATTTCCAATATTTTCAAAAGAGGAAATGTTAATTTGTTTCTTGTGGGACTTTGATTCGAGCCCTGATGCTACAAAACAAATTCTGTGTAGTGGGGCTAATGCTCATTAATCTGGCCGAGATTCAATGTCCTCCCGTTGGCGTGGTGTAAGAATTTGGAGAGGGAGATGTCGTTCTCGTCACACTTGATCGAGCCTCAAAATTACGAGGTCCGTCGCCAATAGCCTTCTTCTTGCTTCTCAGTGCGATGTTAATAAACAATCACTCACTCACTACGGGACTTTGAAGATGTGTAAACATTTCTACAGATTTTAATACGTATTGAAATTTATTTTCCATAGAATATTTTTAATGGAATTACCCATTTTTACTTTTTAGACAAATTACATTAACATATTTTTTTGACAACAGGATGAGATCCAATCAACGAAAATTTCTTACAACTTTGCAATAAGTTGCAATATTTTTTGTTAGTTTCCGTTTATGATAATTAACTCTTCATGTATTTATTAGCAGTCAGTTAGTGGTAATTCCAAAACCCGAATAACTATTATGTTTGAACGAAAACAGGATAAAAATAACCTTTGACCTACAGAACCTTACCGATTTTTTTGCCTTTATTTATTGAAGGTCAAACTATGAAAAATTTTGAAGAAGGTAAGAGAGATACGAAGATCTATTATGTATTATTAGGACAGCGGTCAAATTAAGTTGTCTCAGATCTTATGAATTTGAGCCTTTAAAATACGTTATCACAGAAAGATAATTGTTAGTTGAATAGTTGTTTCTTCTTTCAAGGACAGATATGGTTGCTATGGTTACTTTTCCTCAAAGCATCATTCATGAGAGATAGGAAAAGATTTTGTTTTAAATAGTTACGAAAGATATGTTTCCTCTAATATTAAAGATTTGAATTTAAATTATGCTTTATGTACTAAAAATCGAATTTATGTTAGTGCATTAAATTCTATTCAAAAATCAGAAGTGCTTTGAATCTATGGTGTCCGAAATTCACGCTATTTGATAAGACGTCAGCTTTTTTTGAAAAACAAACATTTACAAATAATGTTATTGCGACATCTTCAAAGCATATTATCGAACACTTTCTTTCGATGCAATCTACGATAGAATTTGCAGATATTTCGCTGGATAATATTTTCCTGTGTTTTTCGTTGTCTTTTGTGTTATTAGTTTTCGCAAGCACTGCATTATTGATACTATCATAAGAAATAAATGCAGCGAACAAGTTTTTCAAATTTAATTTTGATTTAGTATGAACTGCAACTAACTGAAGTACTACCGCAATCTTTAGTCAATTCTGAAGGGAAAATCAGATAGTTATTACTTAAAACCGGAAGGATGATATCATTTTTAAGAAAAAATTAAACTTATACTTGTGCAACGAATGTCCGGTTATTATCAAAATCTTAAGACATGAGGGCAAAATAAACATTGTGGGTATGCCGTACATTTGTAATGGAATAATGGTAATACTGATTGATTATTTGCGTCGTAGTCAGAAGCAACACGAGAGATATTGGTAGCAAACCTCATAATTTTGAACCACTATCAAGTGAAAAGGATGAAACACGAACATACCTGTTATTCTCCAAACTTGCATTCCACGCCAACTTTAGGACTTTGCTAGGGCAGATTTAACGTGTACCAACTTCTCTATACGCCGGGTCCTTAGTGGATTTTTTAGTTTAGTTTTTATTAACGTCGCACTAGAAGCAACACGAGGGCTATTGGCGACGGACCTCAGAATTTTGAACCACGGTCAAGTGACGAGGACGACACCTGAGCTGGCACCCCCCTCTCCTAACATCCACACCACGCCAACGGGAGGACTTTGGGCCCCGAACAGATTTAACGTGCATCAGCCCCGGCTACACGGCGGGTCTTTGGTGGCCAAGGATCGAACCCGCGACTGAACGAAAACCGCCAGCCGCTATCCACGACCTTGACCACTAGGCTACCGCGGCCCCGGGTCCTTAGTGGAATCAGGACTCGAGCCCATGACTCGACTGAAATAATATCGACCTGCAAATTATAGCTAGAATATCGGGGGTTCGAGGCTAGGTTAAAAAAAACTTTCGCCTGAAGTAATGATATCTGCTCGTTGAATGTAGTTCAGCCTCAAACCTTTTGCTTGCTGTGGAAATTCACATGAGAAACAAGTCTCTAACTTTTCTTCTGTTGCTTAAAAAAATTTAAGAAATGTGTTGTTGGTTGTATAAATCTTGCATAATAATAAATTTTCAAAAATAAAAAAATTTAATTGGCGATGTTAATTTTAACTTAACTTGTGTTTAATGTTTTTCTTCTCTTTTCTTTTCTTCTGGTAGGGTCTCGAAAAAGCAAAATTATTCAAAATGAATATTAATTAGCGTAAAGTAAGCGTAATTCCGATCCCCAGGCTCCACAGAAGTAATTACTATTAAAAAAAGAAAATACCTTCCTCAAATTCCTAAAGCATTTTTATTCTCACAAACAAAACATTCTGCAAAACAAAAACCTTGCCGGTGTTATCAACAAAAATAATTGAAAACAGACGATTATGTGTCGTAAAAATCAATTATTAAATTAAATACTAAAATAAGACCAAACGATAAATCATTAAAGTAGATAAAAAATATTCTGTTCGGATATTAAAATAAAAGCAGGTGATAAAATATTAAATTAAGCATATATAAGATATGTAAATATACCTTAAGAAAAGTAAATATTTTTACTATGCTGTGTTATTATGATCTGACCGTATTGTATTATAATGACTATTTTTTGAATCTAACATCATGTACCTTTAATTTTATGCCCATGAATTTTTGTTGACGCCGTTTTCTCAAAACAAAAACATAATAGCATATATTTACAAAAAAAAAAAAAAAAAACTTAAACTGCATTTATAACCACACTCATTTAATTTCTATTTTAACCCAGAAAAAACTAAGAATGATTTTTACAACCTTCATTGCCTCTTTGAAACCAGTCAAGTTTGCCCTAGTTAGTGAGGCATAAAAAAGGGTGAAGTTTGCGAAATAATTGCTTGGACCTGCTTCGGTGTCGGTGAATGGAAAATACTTTCTCTTCCCAAAGATATATATATTTTTTTAAATCTTATTTTCAGTTCACTGGTTTCAATAACTAAATAGAGATTTTTTTTTTTCCCACGGAATATTTGAGTGCAACTTTTCGTAAATCACGAATGAACAAATAAAAAAAATCCCGCAAATATTGGTTAGCAAATCAGAACAGAATATATATTGTTACAATATTTAGTGTTTTAAATACCTTGAACTCCGATAATCTTTATCTGAGTGTGTGTTAATTTCCCGAATTAATTAAATTATATCTACAGGTCAACTTTAATCAGCTTATTAATTTGTATCTTACTAATTAATTATTCTTGTTTGAGGATTCTATGTAAAGCTAAATGAGGAAGGAAGATGTTTACAGATAAAAGTGATTGATTTCGAGTATACTAGCAAGATTTCGCCAAAAAGCGTAAAAATAAAAGTGAATTGGGAAAAAATTTACTTACTTTTACTAAATCTGCCAATATTTTATATATATATATATAAAATGGTATCTTTTAGTATTTCCTAATCTCATCTGTCATTATTCTATGAAATCAAAGACGCTTCATTCCGTTCCCAAAGAGTGGAAATCTTTCTGAACTCAATTCATAAAAGAACCCTAATAAAAGTACATAAATTTTTACCACCCTATCCCCAAAATTTTCTTATGGTATCTAATTAGTGTATGGTTTTGCCAAATCGTATAGAACAAAGAGAATGTTATTAAATGCTTTTAGTAAAATAAACGTTACCAGTAAAATCTTTGAATTTATGAATTTTGAC
>BMAW01010566.1:112633-217978 GCA_019974015.1 Nephila pilipes
TGTGAGAATTAAAGTCAAAATTCCGTAGGATTAACATTACGTCCACGAAATCAAAATGGCGGGTAGACGGGAGCCTTAAGCTTGTAAATAATCAAAAATTAAAAAAATAAAGCCAGTGAATTTAAAAATTGCAACAATGTCCAAATTTAAAAACCTTACCAAGACCAAAAAAAAAAAAAAGGTTCAAGAGAAATGAATTCAGGAATTAAATTTTTTAAAAAGGGGATAATGTAATTCTAACACTGTCTCAGACTTGGGACTGAGAACAGTGTGTTATACTAGTATTAAGGATCCAACCATCACAACTTCAGTGAATTACATTCCAAGAAAATGGTATAAAACCAAGAATTAAGCAAAAAAAGTCCTAATTCAAAACAATAATTCAATCAAAGGGAAAAGAAAGTACAAACAATTGGAACAAATTGATTTAATCCAAAGTAAATTAGCGTAGTTTATTAAAATAATCTATGCGTACTTGTACAAATTAAATAATTTTAACTTAAAAAGAGTTGTAAAACTTATATCTCTAAAAGCAAGCAAAGCTATGTTTTTAAACCTACTTACACTCTCTCTCTCTCTCTCTCTCTCTCTCACACACACACATATATATATACAGAGAGAGAGAGAAAAGTTAGATAATGAGATTGAGCGTGTTTAAATGGCGAGAGGAATTTGAAGGATAGCGAACACCATATAACTGTTATTGGACTTTATCCCAATGTATAAGTTTGTTCCTGGCTCGAATTCATTTTGGCAGTTATTGAGACAAGTAGAATTGTCAGTCAATCTTCGACTGAGGATGCATGATAGTTTCTGGTCTCCATTCGTAATAATAATAATTTGATCAGTGGAACGGATCCTTAGTAGCGGAGATGGAAAATCTCAATTTGACATCTTTCACAAACAGGAAATCATATTGCATTCGCTCAAATTTATTCTAAACTTGTTTTAGTTCAATGCATGTGAAACTGTATCTACGTATAAACAAATGTTTATTAAAAATGCCTTTTAAGCATACTTAAATAATAATATTTAACTAAGACTTTCAATTTTAAAATTTTGTATAAAGGGTAATTTACTTCAGGAAATCTACCTGAAGATATGAAGTAGATATCTAGGGATATGATTCTGCGGTTATGAAAATTTTTCAAGGTAATTCATTAATTTTTATTTTTCCAGAAAAACCGCATTGAACATCCGTAGTGAAACAGTTTCTAAATTACAGTCATTAGAGATAGGGAAAGAAAAGACAGAATCCTTTCATTATCATTACTTATGAGGCTTCGAGTTCTGAAGTTATAAATAAAGGAAGGTAAAAAGAGGCATATTATATTGGGTTTTAAGATAAAAAATAAATTGAAAATTCATTGTTTTTTTATTTCCATATTTCAGTTTTTACACATGTTGTCAATTATAGCTTCTCTGATATCCATTTCTTAATCATGAAACGAAATTGGATATAAATCGCTATAATTTAGAAAATATGAAAAATCAGTAGCTTTAAAATAAGGGATTATTTTTTTCAGTCCAATTTTTTATTAAACTGCAAGGCTTCGTGCGTCAGTAATCTGAATGTTTGACAAACATAAAAATGTCATTTTTCTATTAAACATTTCGACATACACCACACATTTTAGACGCTAAATGGACAGTTTTGATTCATCTCCTTTGCAATGCTTAAGACTGGATATTCTTTCTTCTAATCCGTTTTTACTTCAATGTTCACAAGTTTTGAAGCAAGTTTCCTGGGTCAACAAGAATCTGTCACAGTGTTATTGTCAGTCAAGAAATCAAACTTAAAATTATCACAAAATGTCTAGAAAATGTGCCAAAATATCGCCAAATGGTGAGAACGGAACGGATGTATGAATAATTAATGGGAAAATACTCCTAAACGTGAATAAAAAAGTAAGGATATTAAATCCTCACATATTACTCTATCATTTATTTTTTAATTTAGTAGTAATTTTATTCTCCTTAATTTTAAAATTTAATTTAATATCATTTGAGATATAACGCATGTTTCTTGATAATTTTGTTTTCTTAATATAAGTATATTAAAAATAGTTTTGAGTTATTTAAAGAATTCATGAGAGATAAAGATAAAGCTAATATATATATACTACAATTTTTTTTTCAAGAAACAGAATGTAAAAAAACAAACATTTTTTTTACAATTCATTTTACGTAGCAAGAAGTTCATTTTTTCTTTTCAATATGTTAAAAGCATTCAGAACAAAGAAATTTTTCTGAAGAAACATTGATTATATTCAATTTATTCCTCATCTATTAAGTCTTAAGCGTATTACTCTTATTTTTCTCTCTTTTCAATACATTTCCAAAGAACACTAGCAAAATTCAAAAATTTTATTTTTGGCTTATTTTTAATTAGTGTAATTCTAATTGTAATCTTTATTTTCAATTATAAAAATTATATTTTTAAAGAACTTTCCTAAGCTCTTTTTCTTTTCTTACAATTTACTTTTCAAGAAAAAAAAATTAACAAAATCTGTCGCTATTCTTTTTTTTCTCAATCAGGCTGCAAAAAAACCCCAAATAAATTAAATTTTGCAATATAGCATAATTTTTTTTCTTTTAATTCTTATTTTTATAAGAAATTATACGGGTAAGAAATTAAATTATTGCACAATGAAGCAAAAGTACTTACAGCTTGACAGCATGCTGTTTTATTGCGTAACAAAAGATTGGGCAAGTTAAAATATCGATATATAATCTAAACCTACAATCTTTTAGAAAAACACCTCCGCAATTCTAAATACGTATAAACACATATTTTGTCAATATGAAATCCTTTCATAAGAGTTATTGTTCGGCCTCTAGAAAAGCCATGGAACAAGGAAATCTTCTATTATGTCATTTTATGTAAGAACAATTTTTAATCTTCATCGAACAAAAGAAATGAAAATGCCTTTTTTATTGCAGAGGCAAAAGGTACTTTTCAACATTTTCTTTTAAAACTGTCTTCAACATCTTTGATTCATTTCATCATAAGTTATGATGTCATAGTTACCATCACCTAAGAAACTTAAATTTCGCAACTTTGGAACGGATTACTTTAAGTTATATACGATTAAATGCACTGTAGACGAATTTTTCACAATGACCATAATCTGCTTTTGAAATAACAGTATTAAAATGTATACTATAAATCTTACACAAATTTAAACACAACTGCATTTCCATTATACAGATATTATGTCAAAGATTTCTTTCAAACTAAAATATCTGAATAATAAAAAAATTGCCTTTAGGATTTTAAATTTTTTAATGTTCAAATTTCGTACAATTTTCTTTCTTTTATTGTAGAATATTAAATATTTTTTTATAAATGGAACAGGAAATAATATGACATATCTTTTCGTAAATATCTTTTCTTATATAATAAATATTATCATCAATTTTTCTTTAGTATAAATATTTACTTATTATTTTTAAAGAAAGTTTTATAAAGGCTCCCTTTGGCTAAAAATAACAAACCAAAGTATTGTCTTAAGCTTTAAAATATCGATCACGTGATTAGTTTCTCAAAATAACGCAGTAGATATGACTCAAACGATTGATAAATTAACTTATTTTTATAATTTATGCAGGAAAACTGTACTAATGATATTCATAATGAAGTGTTTAAATGTTTTTCATAAAAAAGTAATTTGTCAATGACTTTAATTTTAATCATTGCATAATTCTCAGTTAAATATAACCATTAAAGACATTATAATATACCCTATGTTGTTTCATGCGTCGAATATATAGTTTAAATGCTTCCTTTTCATCATTTAAAGTACCTTTTAGAACTATAATTCGAAATATACTTTTCAATTTACTACTAGCTATTTGTTCACGACTAGATTATTATTTAAAATAAACAGAGAAATCCAAAATAATGTTCAAACAGATTGCAAACCATTGCCAAAAGGTAAAAAAGGCTTAACTACGAAAGAAAGATATATTGAAGGATAAGTAAGGAGCCAAAACAACCTGTCAGAACTGATTAAAATAACTGAAAATTAAATTCGAACGTAATGCTTATTCTACGAAAAACGCAGATATCAATCATGGAATCCTTTTGGATTACAAGTTCAGACGAATTTGACAAAAGCATATTAAAACGTTAGATACTATTTTTACTATAATTCGAGGATTAAATGAAAAGTGCTGCGTGACTGTGTTGTTTTATATATTATGTTGCGAACTTAAGAAGATGGTAATACATATAAAGATGAGGTTGAAACGGCTTGACGTCATTTCACCCGACCTTGAACCTTACGATTTCCTCTTCTCAAAGAAAAAATAACATCAAGAGGGACATTATCTTGGTTCTGATAACGAGGTGAAAGCTGCCATTAAGGCCTGGTGTCGACAACAACACTCCAAATTCTTCTCCGACGGGTTTGCCAGACAAGTCCCAGGTTGGCACAATTGCATAAAAAGGGGTGAGGATTCCGTAAGAAAATAAATAATTAATTTCACATAGGATAAATGTAGCCTTCAGGTACAACAAGTGTTGTGAAAGTCGGGTAACAAATAATAAAGTTATGATTATAGACACATTACTTTTCATTCAAGCCTCTTAAATATAGAAATGTAATAAATGAATTTATTGTTGATACTTCGTTTAATTCAAGGCCATTAGAAAATCATACAATTTAATAATTTTAGTTCCTTCCTCCGATTCATTAAGATTTTATTATTGATTGAAAGTTAATAACATATATATGTTCTCAAGTTGTAAACTCCTCTTAAAATTGACAGTTCATGACATGATGAGTTAATGTAAAATTAGAAGCGAAGATTCTTGAAGCTTCCCAAATAGCATTTCGTTTCACCATAGTAGAAGTGTTGCATTGGACCTTTCTTTGCTTTCGTTCAGCGTTACGCAAACGAAATTTATTTCCTTTAATAAATCTTTACGGAAAATTATTTATTCTTATTTTTCATTGGAATCAATCCAAAAACAACAATAATAAAATTCACATTTATTAGTTGTTCATTAATCGTGATAGTTTAACAACGTCGCACTGAGAGCTATTGGTGACGAACTTCATAATATTGAACATCAGTCAAGTGACGAGGACAACACCTGAGATGGAACCTCTATCTCCAAACTTCCCCTCCACACCAACAGAAAGACTTGGGACCTCGACCAGATTCAACGCGCTTCAGCCCCGCTTTATGGTGGGTCTTTAGTGGTAACAGGGCTCGAACCCAGAACTCGACAAAAACAACGCCGGTTTCGAGTCCACGATCATGATATCTAGGCTACTACGACCACTTTGTTGGACGTTAAATATGATTACCCAGAGGCGTCATAAGGGAGGGAAGATGCAAGCCCCACATTAATTTAAAAAAAACATAAATTTATTTAACACAAAGATTACGCCTGATTTTTAAGATACAGCCTTCCCTCTCCATAAAATAACCATAATTTTGAAATTACTTATATATTTTACGTTGCAGGCTTTAAAGTACAGAAAAGGAAATTTGTGCTTCTTATAGATTAAAGTAGGTGTAATGCTATGACCTTCTTGGGAAATTTTTTTAAATAAAAATACGCAAGTGTTTAAAATTATGTACTCGTTATCCAATAATAATTAAATCTCCTTCTTTCTGTTTCCAAAAGAAGAATTTCTGAATTCAATAATGTATTAAAGTTCGGCCAAGATACCAGTGTACGTCCATTAGTTCGTTCTTTCCCCCCAAAACGTAATGCGTTGGCATTTAGGCCTAACGTGGATTCGGCTTGCACGTCATTAATTCATTCATGCAAAAACCTCATCACCAAAATAATAAAATGGCGCCAAATCGAGCGTATAATACTTCAGCTCTTTTCCTTTTAAAATTCCTATTTAGCAGGTTTATTTATTTTATGTGTTCATTACCAACAAATCTCACAAAATAACCTACGAGATAAGTGCTTTAATATTTTAAATAAATATCAATTTTATATTTCAATTTTCTTTTCCAAAAATATGAAAATCATATTACGACATTCATTTATAATTGATTTGCTCCCTTTTTTCGATACCATTCTGTGTTTTAGTTTTTCTTTCATATTAAGTAATACTTCCATTACCTAATATTCTTTTTCTCTCAACACTGTAGAGAAATATAACGCCATAGTGCCAGTCATGCAAATATCCCATTATCAATGTTTATTCAAAGCAACTAGGTGTAAACAACACACAACCGAAAGCACGAACTCAATGATTTCCAAAAATGGAACTCGTTTATACGTATAATATGATATCGTGTGAACGTATACAAATTATGTGATTTATAACAAGGTGTCTGCTTATTTAAGTAATTTCTCTTTATCATTAAATTTGTTCTCTGAAGATGAACCATGGCGATAAAAAAGTTATTTGTTCATCTATGCTGAGCTCATATTTATTTTATGTTTAACATAATAAGTAATAATTATATATCTTATAGCGAAGTTTCAAAATGTCAACGGTTATTATCGTTTTCACTAAGAAATATAAAATGTTTCGTCGAAAATTAGAAATTGATTAAATTCGGAATTTATACAAACATTTTAGTGCCAAGCATGTTTCTCAGATGTTGTTTATGATACTTGTACTTAAAAGTAAAAAAAAAAAAAAGGAAACGCTAAAATAAAAGAAATTTTCTAAACTGCAATGTGGCAGCAATTACATCTTCATTCTTGCAACCCAGAAAATATTTACGAAATTCAAATGTAACATCAAGTATCCTCCAATTTCATATATATTTGTTGTTCTTTAATTCATTTGTAGAACACATTTCGAATCAATATTATTTTTACAATATAATCAAAATTTCATTCCTTAAAAATTGTCCCTCAGATTGGGAAAAGTTTTGAGTAAAATTGCACAAATATGCTTTTTATTAAAAGTATTTAATTAAATGGAGTTGATGCAATATACCCCCTGCGATGGGCACCATTTTGGACTTTTGGGTTCTGAAGCTTTTCACGTTAAATTTCATTCCTGCCATTACCATGCTAACCTAAATGCCACACATATTAAGCTGGCGAGAGGGGGGAAATGAGGCATCCGTGCCTATACCGCATTTTGGGCAAAAATTTTAACTGCCAACTTTACCATAAGGTTTTTTTTTTTGTTTTGCATGAATTTCAAAATAATTTGGTAAAATCTAAGTTAAGCGTGCTGCTTGGTGAGATTTTGAAAACTGCGCCAAATAAAGGGTTATATATTTCTAGAATAATGGTAACCAATAACGGTAAGCAGAAGGTTACCAGTTTGGCGATTTATCGTCAAAAAATTCGCTTCGCGAAGCAGGATGTAATAAATTAGAATCCAACCAATAATTTAATTTATTCAACAGTTTTAATCATTTTACTGCATTACGACGGCTGCACAGGTAACAAATTTAAAATAGTCCCTTGAGTACAAGTAATTTTGACAGGATTATTTTTCAATCAGAACAGACGCTTTGATTAATTGATTGGTTCATTGGAAAAAGGATAAGTTTCCAAAAATATAGGGAATTAGCCATTTGACTTATATTTACATAATTTATCCGTAGAATGCAAAAATAAATAACGTTTTACATCACTTCATACAATAATGCAGTATTCTTTCCTGCTGAGTGGAAAAAAAGGATAATATTATCCTTCATTCCTTTCATCCCCTGCAAACAGACTTGACTGGAATGTTATTCTTTTTCCAACGACCCATTCAATTATATTCTGAGTTAAAAAATGAGAATTTCCCAATATGAGAAATCAACAAGACCTCGAGTGTTTAATATCTTATAATTGTTATGTTTTGATAATTTCGTTAAAACATTGCATAACAAGGCGCAGAAGATGTTAAGACTTCCTTTTAAAAGTAATAGCAGTAGAAATAGCAAGAGATTTTGAGACACATTTGATTCATTTCACAAAACATTTCTCTCGGAGATATTTCGAAAAAGTGGCACTACCTGTTTTTTATCTTAAAAAAAAAAAAAAACTGTTTCCAATCATGAATGAAGCTAACAGTTTGCTAAAATAACAGATAATTTTGTCACCACTGATGTTTCGTCACCATAGAGAGAAAGTTTCTTACATAACACATCTGTTCTAAATTAGGTTGGAATCTGAACTTAGGTTATCAATTTATATTTCAGCTCAATTTATCATACAGGTGGAGTTAAAAAATGTCGTATAATGTTACAGTAATATAATTGTTTATTTCAAGGATAATTATTAGGAAAGAATAAAAGTATAAAATATTAGAAAATTGTTATAATAATGATTTAACTTTATGTTAAGTAAATTTTACGTTTGTCAACATTTTTTTTTAAAATTGATACTGAATCGGTATAAATTTAGTAAAGCAGAAACATTTAAACTATGAATTTTACGCACAATACAGAAAAAAGAGACGCATTGCAATAAATTTTGTTGCGAGTCCACACGTGCATCTATTTATTAAGCAGCATGCAAAATAGGATAGCGAAGGATAGAGCAAATAAAAAAAAATCATGAGTTGCATTTCTTAAAATTTTTATTTTTGAAAGTTGCTTTGATAAAAATGAGTTCTTTTCTGTTATAACTATGTCATGCAATTCAACGCCAAATAGGCGCTTTTTAGTTTGTTCATTTCCACGATATTAGACTTTCGTTTTCACATAGCTACGCCTTCAATCAAGCATTTAGTTCTTGTTCTGGCTCTCCCCCTCTCTAAAAATAAAGTAAAAAATATTGAACACTAAACGGGTGGCGTAAATTTTAAAATATATAACATTTTTTTTTCTTCCAAATTCATGCGACGCCACGTGAATTGTATTAAATAAGAATCTAAATATTGATGGACGTTACATCTGGTACTTATTCCGCCATTTTGTTCTATACCACGAGTTATTAGTAAGTTTTGTATGACCCTGATTGTGAGGTGTTTGAGAGATGCTTAAAAATACAATTATCGCCAAATATGAAACTGAAACAATCTAATGATGCATCGCTCCGAGAAAATTCGTCAAAATGGTTTCTAAGGGGTATGGTTATAGTGGAAAAGTATATTTAACATATATTTCATTTCTTGCAGTTTCAATGTATTTAATTAAAATATTTACTGAAGGCTCTCGTCTACAGAATGGGTTACATTCGGTTAAAATATAACATAGAGTGCAAGCCACATTTGGCGGGTTTTTTTTTTTTTTTTTTTTTTTTTGTTTCGCTAACGATTTTATTCTGGGAAACTTTCTTTTTCTAACCTTTACAATATTTGCTTTTGGCTCAGATGGAGAAAACGCTGGATGCCGAAATCGGCATTTTTCCCACTAAGTTTGGAATTTTTTTTAGTTTTTGCGGTGGCTTAGCATACCGTTATGAAAAATGGAATGAAAACTACAACACTGAAAAGAAAACTAAAATAACGGTCGTATACTGCATCAGTTTTTTCTTTTTTGGTAATTCTTAAAATAGTTCGGCGACCTATTTTAAGAGTTCTCAAAAACTACTAAAATCGCCAACCTGCACCCTATATTTTATTTCAACTGTTTCATTTTTAATGACAAGTCGTTAGTCATGTTTTTTTTATGATAGGCGAATATTTATTTTAATTAGCCAGGTTCACATATGTTTATCACAGAAATAGATTAAAATGCGTGCAAATTATTCTAAAAAAATATGTACAAACGTAGCTCGTTCCGAAGCACTTATTTTCGCGAAGACTTTACATAATTCTTCCTTTCATAATTCATGCTAACGCGTGGATTGGGAAATAATTTAGATGCTTTTTTGCTAGATGGCGCCTTCTACCACCAAGTGACCCGCTAGTTATGGTCTTAAGGTGATATGGATTAAACATTAATTGTGATGATCATACAGATTAGATTAAGGAAAATAACTGAATCTATAAAAAAAAAAGATACAAATCTCCTTAATTTGTATACAGTCTGTAAGTAAATAATTTTATATTATTTAGAAGAAGTCGAATTTATTTGAGTTATATTTATTGAGTAAATACTTATATGAATAGAGAATTTTAGTACAAACTTATAGGATAAGGCTAACGGATAAGCACAACATTTCACGGAATGGAACCAGATATATTTAGGTATCAACTGGGTTTTTATCACTAGGAATAAAACTAGATGATCCTCTTAAAAACCAACTTCACTTGATTTAGATAATATGTTTCTTTATTCATTCTAATTCGTTCTAAATTAAACGTGTTTATTTTTTTAAAACGTTTTTCTGTATTTCACTTGGTGTGTGTGTCATCAAATTTTGATCGTTAACTTAACCAACTTCCCATTAAGCTAAAGCTCTGAAACTTTGGGAATCGTTCTTACTTGCTTAACTTTGCAATATTTAGACATTTGTGACAAGTTTTAACTAATATTTTTTTTTTAAGTAAGGCAGTTTAGCCCACCCACTTGGCGCGATTTCAAAAATTGCCAAACTTGGCGATTTTTTTTTTTTTTTTCCTGAACGTAAGTCATTGAAGCAGACCAGGGTAGCCACATTTGGCAAAATACCGCCAAATAATTCCTATCTCCAAGAGCTGTTTGACTAAACTGCATTCCAACCATTTAATTTACCGGATTAATTAATTTTAGTTAGTTTTAACGTTTTTATGTATTTCACTTGGTGTGTGTGTGTATCAGAGTGTCATCAAATTTTCGATAGTTAATTTAACCAACTTCCCATCAAGCTAGAGCTCTGAAATTTTGGGAATCGTTCTTACTCGACTAACAATGCAATATTTAGACATTTGCGACATTTTTTAACTAATATTTCAATAATTTTTTTTAATAAACTTTGCCACCATATAAAACGTTGTTTTTACAAGCGTTGGTTTTTATCTCGAATTATTTTTCTTTATTTTATTCGATATAGGTGATGATGAAATCAAATTTGTCATGCGAGTGAGTGGATATAAATTGGCTATCTATTTCGGCAACATAGTGGACATCTTTTGTATTTTAACAATAAGTACGCAAAAGAACCATCTTATTCGCCAACTTTATCAATTCGAAATAAAATACAGAAAGCGTGAACATCTATAAATCGTTATAGTTGTATTGGCACGATCTTCTCGTGTGTTAAGGAAATGATGGCTGTGAGAAGTACTAGGGGTACACAATGCTTTTCCAGGACTCGTGTTTCATATTTTCTTAAAGGTACATAAAAGACTAGAAATCTTCGTTTTCCAGCTGAGATTTTTCAGTTTCGTATGCATCACGAGAAAAAAAGGGATTTTATAAAATTATTCAAAACGCTATCGGAGTGAAAGTCGAATGTACACAACAGAAGCTACTATATCTGTAAAAAAATTATATTTTTTTTTAAAAAAAGCCTAGTTTTCTGAGGTATTAGAGAGTTGAGTCAAACTGAAATTTTGAGGACTAATCATTTATTAAAATTATAGATTCAAAGGAGCCTTATATATTTAAGAAAAAGGTAAAATGTTTTTACATATGCTATAGACGATTTAGATGTACTAAATATTTTTTAAACTAATCGTTTCAATAATTATTATTAGAAAAAAAATTTACCTCTTTAAAATTTAAATTTTGAAAAATTAGTCTTTTAAATTTGGTTTCATAATTATATAAAGGATTACGTAAAAAGCTCGCCGCGCATTCCAAAATATTCTTATATCTAAATAAAAATTTATTGTGTTTTGTCAGTTTTTTAAGTACAAAGGTTAATCATCTAATTTGAATATTCAGTAATTTTTTTTTGTTTGAAGTTTAGAAACTACAAAAAAAAAAACCCATTCAATTCTAAAGAAAATGCTCTGTAGCAATAGATTTGCTAAAAGTTTCTTTTGTATGAAATTCAACTTCGATTAAATAATTGGTTTTTTTTTTTTTTAGGTTTAATTTAAAATTAGAAATTTTTAAGGAATAAATACTTCTTTTGATTCAGTTAAGAGGCAATAATTATAATCTTTACAACAAAATTGAGAATCACTTAAAAAAATTTCACGATTTTTTCAAAAATTTAGTACAATTATTTTCGATTTCATGTAATAAAAATTCAGTTTCCTTTAACTATAACCTTTTTTTTAATTCGCTAAAATTAAAATATTTGGGAATGTCCTTCCTTTAATTTGTACTTAATATTTATTTTCTCCGGCTCAATCAAAACTAGAAAAAATTCTTTTCTTTTCGAAATTCTTTTCGGTTTAACTTCCATTTAAATAAATGGTAAATTTTCTTACTTTAATTTAGATTCTATTACAGGAAATGTTTCTTAAAATTTGATATATGTTAAGTAATTGATTAGCTGGATCATTTTCAAACGCTTACATTTGCTATAGATATAGTTCGCGCTTTAATCAAATCCTTTCAGTCAACTTTCTAATCAAGTATTTTCCCCACTAAAAGACTGGATGAACAAATAAGATTTCCCTGCGCTACTAGTGCTCCTTTGCAACGCTCAAGGTCTTGGTAACATTTTAAATAAATGGATTTATTTATATATATAAAATATTCTTTATTAGCCACCTAAGGCGTTATTGTTTTAGTCAACAACAAAATGGTCACCCGACCACTTTTCAAAATTTTATCGTAAGAATTTTTACATATATGTGAAATGCCTGCTTTCACCAGAAATGAACTTAATTTTCAAAAATATGTCAAAATAAATTTCTCCTAAAATTTTTATTGGATTGAAATAAAACATGCATATAAAAAATCAGTCCATTTTACAGGAATAATATGTTTAGCTTAAAATTTATTCAATTTAATAGTTTATTCATTTTTCATATTTCATTAAATTTATTCATTTTAATTAATTCGTTTGCTTTATTTTTAATATTTAAATGAATAATTTAATAATTATTTTTAAAAAGTTAGCTCTTTTGTCGGAAAGTATATTATTCACAACGGGGGATTGCATTGAACAACTCTTTTTTATTTTTTTATTTTTGTAATAAAAAATCAATCAAAATTTCTAATTGAGAAATGGCCCACTGCATGAATACTATAACAAATCATTAATTAGCTAATGAAGAAAGAAATTTTCTTTTTAAGACAAAGGTAATTTATTATTAACAGTAAAGCTTTTTCGCTGTTTGATTTTACACTGAATTTTTCATGTCATAAGCGAAAAAACTATCATTTAACTATCGTAACATGCATATTTTATTCACATACGTACAACATATGATTATAGTGTTTTTATATTCCATCTTTTATGTTATTACTTTTCATTTGCAGCAATTTCCCACAGTTGAAATATCCTTAATATTATTAAATTACCTTAATTATTGTATTAAAAATTGCTAAATTTACATTCTTATTACAGTTATTCAGATTAAATTTTTTTTTTATTATACACGAAAAGAGAATACAGAAATAAGAAAATTTATTATTTACGCATGTATATGATTAAAATTATCAAATCATTGACAAAATAAATATCTTCTATTATATAAAGATATATATGATTTTGTATAGTTAATTTAAAAATAGTGTAGTGAGGGGAAAAAAAACATTACTTTTGCGTGTAGATAGAGGCAACAATACGGAAGAGGGAAAAATATGTAAAGATTTTTGTATCCATTAAAAAAATTGGAAGAAAATTAAAAAATAACACCTTTACAAAAATAATTAGTTTAAACCTTATTATTTAATATATTTTTATTCAGTAGAATATTAATCAATAAAATTACAATATTGTGAAATAATCATGACATTTTAATTTAGTCACATTTAAAATTAGTAGAATATATTGAAAAATATACCAGAATATAAAACATATTTTATTTTTTATTAATTTAACAAGGGAAGGCAAAGAGGTCTTAGATTATACATTTGGATGTATTATTTTTTATCCGATAGAGTTGTACAAAAATAACATGTATTTTATTGCAGTCATGAAAATTTCTACTTTGATTAATTCAATGAACATAAAGATGACTGATATTTCATAAAATTTAATAATATTAATTTAAAATTTAATAGATTTTAAGAAAATTGATTTCTGAGAAAGGAAAAAATAATTTAAAAATTGTTTTTCTTAAAGTTTTTTTTTTTTTTTTTTTTTTTAAAAATATCATGCAAACAATAATAATAAATTATTATTATGTTCCTTTTTTTCTATTGTAAAAAATTAACAAAAAAAAAATAATGACCTGAAAATTATTTGATGTATTCAGATGAGAAATAAATAAATAAATTTCCATAAAAAAACAGCCTTTCAAAATAAAATTACGAAAAAAATTATAACTCATTTAAATAATGTTTTGTGTTTTAATCATTTCAAGCTCTACTTGTTAAAATGAACAAAACAATGGACTTAAAAGACTCAAAAAAATATTTAGAAAAAGAATTATTGTTCGAAATAAAATAGATTTTTTTTCTAAGCATAAAAATAATTTATTTCAGTAGTAAAAATCTCCACAGTAGAATAACTTTTATAAAACCAACGTTAATAATTAGTAAAAAAAAATCTTATATGCTCTTTTCCTAGAATCGAATGCATTCTTAGAAAATATTGAAGTTTATCGAGTTAAAAAATAATGCCTTTTGTGTTCGTAAGAAATTATTTATTCTTACAGAATAAGTTTTATGAGCAAACGATGTATTTTTTTAAAAACAAAAATGAGAGAAAAATGTAAACTAACCGAAACTTCTCTGGCTCTGAGGTGAGCGTCAGCTGGCTGTGGCACACGCTTGTCGACATTCCGAAACTTATCGTTTGATGATTTTTCCAGCCGGTGTTTCACTACTTCCTTCCCGCTACGCGACCTCTGTGGATCTGTTGCTTGGACTCCCGCCGCCATGGCTTATCCCAACCTGTTCTCCGCCCCACCGCCTCCTCCCCGTGTCATTCGTGAATGGTTAAAGAGGGTCAACCCCCTCAAACGATATTTCTCTGACTCGTTACTTTTTTTTTTTTATTATTCCACAGAAAGTGAAACTACCCGGATAAATACATCAGCTCAGAAAGAAAAGAATTGACGACATACGGAGAAGGAAAAATTGTTCTGTCCAGGAACACAATTCTAAAAAATAAAAGCAGGGGGTAGAAATCATTCGATTGTTCTGCACATCTCTCGACACCCTTGTCAAGTTTTCGTTGAAAACAAAATGGAACGAATGTTCATTTACCAAGAACGAACAATCGTGCGTAAGGTCGTCGCAATTCGTGATTTCAGAAGAAAAGGTAGAAATCACATGTGAATTATGACGCAGATTTTCTTAAAAATAAGCTTCTCTTTCATTTAACAGCCGTAGATGCTGTTGATCATCGAGAATGTATGTAAAACTGTGGTTATGGTTGTTCTTCGAATCATAGGTCAAGGTAGAAGATAAATTTTCGAGTTTCTTGACTGATTCTTGCTTTTTAGGTTCTCTGTTTGTGTCATTGGACATTGCGATTTTTTAAAAGTGATTGCCTTGGACTCTCTCTGGAGCATTTGCTTTCACTTCTCTAAAACTCTTTTTTTTCATTCATTGCGATCATTATTTCATTAAAATAAAATCTTCATCGAAATGTAATCGGCGACACTGTTTGAAAGTTTATGGTCATGTTGTTTCTAATTCCTTTTAGACAATTATTTACAATTAGGTGAACGAAGATCGTTAACTTTCATATTCCACAATTTACTTCCACGAATGCATGCTCATAATGTACTTTATTGCAAAAAAGAATCCTGTTATTATACTGCACAACGATTCTGTAGAAGAAGAAAAAACTTTATATAAATTTGGTAAAGAAGCAGCAGGTAAAAATATTCGAATAACAGTAAAATTACTTATGATAGAGAACATTTCACGAAAAGAGAAAATCCTTACTTAGATACAGTGGACCTCAAAATTGAGTGAAGACCTAAACATGTAAAATGTATGTCTTATGTGACAAGATAAATTTTGCTGGAAGAAAAATTCTGATTCATATTCCTTTCTAATGTGTGAAGAAAGTATTACGAAACAAAAAAAATTTTCTAAAAATAAATCACGCATCAAAATTGGGTACACACTTTTATTAATTCAATACAAAGTGAAAATTATTATTTAGTTGCATATCATTTCGTTTAGATCACATCTTGCAATCTTTCAGGTATGATTTCTTCAAGTTTTAGGCGTTGTATCAACTGATATCATAGCCTGACCTTATTTTAAGACTTTCTTCCGTTCCACTTAAGATGTTACTGTATGTTCAAGGACAAAGTTTTCCAACTAATATCCTTCAATTCGGGAGAGGATGGACAAGAGTATCGCCGAAAGTGGAAATTCAATGAAGCAAAATTTGCTATGTTGTTTATGAAATTCCTTAAACTTTCAAAGCGTATGCTCAATTTTAGGGCAGTACTTTGTCCATATTTTACTATTACTAGAATTGAATTGAGAACCCCATTGACATACTTCGTAAAATCATGTCAACTAAAAAAAATTATAAATGTGGGATGTGATTGTATTAAAGGTATCACACATCACTTAAATTCCTGTATGGGAGGGTTATTCCGGTTGAGCTTCCATTGTCACTTGACCGAGGTTCAAAATTACGATGTGCTTCGCCAATAGCCCTCGTGTTGCTTCTAGTGTAACGTTAATGTAACCAAACCAAATCAAGTCGAGCTATGTTACGGCAAACCGTCTCATACTCAATAAAAAGTTCACAATAACAAAAGGTTCATGTGTGTGTATAGTTATATCATTACGTAAAATTTATCGTGAAGAATATTATACATGAATACTTTTGAAGAAGTGTCACTTTCTTTTTTACATTCCATAGCTTGTTGCATCCTTTTTTATTTTTAGTAACGTTTATCAATTTTCTTATCGAAGCTTATTAAATGTTCTTTAGGATTTTTCTCCAACATCTTCAGAAGAAAAAAAGTATTCAGAATGTTTGCAACCGTTTTCATTTCAGAGATTGAAAGCGCTGATATTTCATTATGTTCTTCTATTGGTAAGGAATCCTCTTCCTCCGTAACTGAATCGTTTCTTCGTTTTACTTTAGATACCATGTCATGGTCGCTAGGAATATCTGAAGCATACACCTCATCCCATAATTTAAAGTGTTCAAATGCATGCTTAGGGAAAAAATTGATTCCATGCTGTTCCGGCCACATAGCGATCGAATTTCATCTGTATTCATCGTCCGTACACACTCTCTTTTTCTTGCTGCAATACATTCCTTTATCGAACCGCATATCGTAAGATGTTTCAAAATGTTGCAGCTGTGCCTTGTATAACAAACTTTGCCACTAAAACGATTGCTTCCAAAAGATATATGTTAAAATCCTTTTCCATTTCGTAACTTCCGAAAACACGTAGAACTAACTGCTCTCTGTCGTGAGATTTGAGGTTGCGAATAACACCCTGATCCCTCAGTTGAAGCACAGAAATTGTATTGAGGGGGGAGGGCAAAAAAACTCGATGTACATAAGATTTTTAAATGGGGGTGGGCAATACAATTATTTATCAGGAGTACAACTTTGCGCTTTTATGCTTCAATTCACTGTCCCATTTACGAAGCTTTTTTTCAAACAAATAAGCAGTCATCTAAGCTTTTCGATTATATTTACAACTTAATACGGGTACTTTTTAACGTTCTTAAAACATCTAAGGTTTCGAGAATTGCTTATCATGATTAGTTTTCTTTATTCAAATCCGTCCATATTTGCACACACGAGAACTGTTAATCTAATCTCGACATCCTCCTGCTAGTGTATTTTTCTCTTTTTAATTTGTTCGATTTGGAATCTTTTTGTAAAACAATCCGCTTTTTTCTGCGTTACAAAAGTCTTTCTCTTTATAATTCCGGATTACATCAGGCCACGTCTGAGCGTTATAGTTTTCCACATCCGATGCCAAAACACTAAATGCTTCACCCACAACCTTAGCGAATGAAATATTGTTTCTTTTTTTAAAAAACCTGTTCAGCCAGCCGTTAGAGCATACGGAATCCTTTTCTATAAAACGTTCGGTATATTCATCTGCTTTGTTTTGTATCAATACTCTTGTCACAGGAAGATTTTTATTCCGTTGAATGGTGAACCATTTTAAAAGAGTTTCTTCTACATTCTCTATTTCAACTCGATGTAGCTTTTTTGCGCCATTCAGATTTTTTTTGTTAGCAGCGATGATGACGCTGCAATTTTTCCAAAATTTTGGAAACTGTAGCCTTTGACAAGGAAATTTCCTTGCATATCATTGACTTATTGGTTCACCTTCAATACGTTTGATTATTTTTATTTTATCCTCAATTGAAAATGCTTTCCTCTTTTCGGAGCTCGTCACTTTCACCAATTTTTTTCAGGATTTTGCAGAGATGTTGAAATTTCTGTTCAGGATGAAGCTTTAATATGAACAAGGACTTAAGATAAAGAGGAAGGAGACATCAGACGACGCCACTATGACCCGTTCCACTATTGTTCTGATTTTTCGGGGGTAGCTTGAAAAAATGGGTATGTGCAGAGGGACGGCGAATTTCTAGAAACGGTAGGGAGGGAGATGAATATTATTTTTCAGGTAGTAGACTAGTGATTAGTTCGTAAAAAAGGCGAGGAAGATGAAAGGGTGGAATAAATTGAATAGAAACGTATGTGTAATAATGTTGGAGCGCTTAAGCCTCTTATAGTTTTGTATCTCCTATCTACATGAGTTGTTAAAGGAAGGGCTTTGGTCTATTTATTGCCTTAAAAGAGTAGAAATTGAGGCGGTAGTTTAGGAATGGTGTTGTTTTGGAATCCTGAAACGTAGTAAAGTTGAAAGAAAAATATATAAGGAAGAGAAATTTCAGTTCACTATCAGCGGACTTTCATTTCTCTATTGTTCACTATAAGCAATTAAAATAACATTTGTTAGATAGGAGTACAATTGGGGACAGTAAAAAAGTTCATTAAAACCAAGACTTCGCTATATCCTGGGTTCACTATAAAGAGGTTCTACCGTTCATTGCAAACAGTCTCCAATTTACGATGATATACAGAACAATTATTGATAATTTCCGTTAACTTAACTATGTAGTGAATTATAGAGAGTAATATAGTCTTTAATTGAGCTAATCAGTAAATGATATACGCATTTATTCTACATTTTATAAGAATGACTTTATTCTGTTCGATCCACTCCGCTTCTGCCAATGAATCCACGTTCCTTTCCCGAAGTTATTTAAGCAAATACACGAAAAGCTAAAATGGATTGCATTTTTTTGAATTGATACTTAACAATGTTCTTGGATCTATTCGACAGGGAGATTGGGGATTTCAATTACATTACTTTGTGACGCCCGCCCGACTCGGGCGTCCTTTTGTGCCATCCCTAGATTCAATTATACACACTACGACACAAATAATTACAAAACCACCAAAACAACTTTCACAATTTATTAGTATATATTTACTATGACACAAATGGCTACGCTCTCCAGGGTAAGCTTTCTAACCCCTTAATTCAACCCACCAATAGTAATCTAACAGACTCTTACCGATAGTCCTTCATCGACTGCAACTCAGATTCTGGAACCACTGTTGAAAACACTAGATCAATCTTTCTACGACAATCCTTACTCGAACCCTCTACTTATAGACTTTAATTCCTCCTTTCTCTTATCTGACACTTCACCTCATCTCACCTACAGCGTCTCCCAGATCCTCCTTCAGATGTAGTTTATATATTTCCTCAAACCTAACACTTCACTTCATTCCTAACTGCTTTACATACTAACTTTATGTATCACGTTTCATTTTTGGTTGGCAAAGGTTGTTTAGTGAAAGCAATCAATCTCAATTGAAAGTCCCCAAGGTTAGTGAAGAGAAACCGCGAATAGCCCAATGTCACAACTTCACCATTGTAGCTGTTACGCGGATCAAACTTTGAATACAAGAGCTTTAAGACTTGAAATAATTTCTAGCGCTTCACGAATTATTCAGTTGCATATTTTACCCACATTTCAATTCAGTCATTCTTTTAATCAAAAGTTGAAGTTTACTTTTGTTTCTCATTTCTTCAAAAATTTGAAATCATTTAGTTAATATAAAAAGTACTATTTTAGTTCTTATTACATTTTATGAGAGTCTGCCTTCCCCTAAAAACTGAAACTATGAATGTTATATGAAATAAGATCCTCATATAAGTTAAAGAAATGATACCCAAAATATTCATTATATTTACAGGTATATTATTCAGTTTTTATTATTTAAAAAAACTAATTTTGTGGTAAAATTCGTGCTTTCATCAACAAACAATTTTTTATTTATAAATGATATGTTAATATTAGGAATTTATACTTCTCTGAAATTCATCTATATTTTTAGAATAATTTGTCCCCTAAGCAAATATGTTTTAGAATACTAAACCACTCTGAGTAATCAAAATTAAATGTTTTAGAATGTGTTATATGAAAATTACAAAATAAATTGGTGAACTGTAATTATAAGAAAAATTATGCATCGTTTTTCGAGGACTTGCTTGTTTAATGTTTGCTTTCTCATCTACTTATTTCTGTCCTATTAAAAGTTATGCTAATCTTAGTCTGCTACCCCATAATTTTGAGCTATAATTAGGTGACGAGATTGATGCCTAAGTTAACACCCCACTCTCCACCTTCTTCCAGCACCAAAAATTGAGCCACGACACGTGAGAATTTAATATACGTCAGTCCTGTCAATACTGCAGTCTTAATTCCGAATAAGTCTGTTTTAAATTCAGATAATTCCAACTGAACAAACGGCACTTCAAGTATTCATTTAAGGAAAAACTAATTTTCAAGGATATATTTGTCATGTTAACTGTAAGTTGGAACCTTTAAAAACTTTCCACAATTTTGTAATTCGTTTTTCTTTATTTCTAAAAAGGAATATAATACTAGAAATGTTTTTGCTTCATTTTTGCTGAATTTAAACATTATTCTGAGATGCGTATAACAGCCATTAAGCGACCATTGTCTGAATCTCGATGCAACAAGAAAACTTTCTTTACTTTTCCGTTACAGTTCATTGAATTTTACATCCGTTGTAATTTAACAATAAAAAAGGTAACACTGATTTCAAATCTAATACGTTAGTGAAATTCATATTTATATGAAAGAAAATTTATTACGAAATTTCCGACAAAAATGTCATATTGGAAGCATAGTTTTTATTACCCAAATTTTAAAAAAATGAATGCCATTTGTCAGTCTTCTCTCTCTTTTAGAAAACTTACATTGCATTTTGTGGAAGTCTGGAAAGTCCGATTATGACAGTAACGGATTTTGCACTTGTGATGTAGCGTTAAATAATTAAAATCAAACAAAATAGAATCAAACAGAATATCACTCATGAAAGCAGTTGTAATCTAATCTGAAAATATTTAAATTAACAAAATTGTATGAAATAATGTAAATATAATAACGATTGAGTTATTCAAAGTTATATATAGCCTTAAAGATGTGTCATAAATTCAGGCAAACACGGAAAAGAAAAAAAACTATTCATTAAAAAGTACCGTAAGAAGTAATCTATAATTATCAATAAAAATTATTCAAACTGAACTATTTTCCAGTCAACTGTCATATTTTTTGTTAAGGGTTGGTACTTTTCAAAAGCCTCCATTTTAATCTCATCTATTTTTAAAAGATGAAAGGTTTTTGATACATTTTTTGCAATAGAAAGGCTCTAATCATCATACAAATTGAAATTTGAAGTTTTTTTTAAAAAAAATTTTACATGATAAAATTTTATTGATGACAGAATTTTATATGATATTTTATATGATATGACAGAATTTTATATGATAAAATCATTTACAAGTGTGTTTTTTTTTATTATTTTTGATAATTAATTTAAAATACTTTATGATTGAAAAAAGTTTTGGAGACTTTATTTAAAAAAACGTGTTGTCTTTATTTTATCTTATCTATTATTTATTCAATTCAAAATTCCATAGATGGAATTATTTAATTTATCTTTAAATATGAACAGAAACATTGTAAAAGAATTATTATTTAAATTTTTAATTAAAAAAAGAAATTTATATATAAAATGGCTGAGAAATATTATGATGACTCAAAACGTTATGAATATTTTTTAAATAAAAGTGTTATATTGTATAAAACATACATCAAAGGTAATTATTACTGAATTTCTAAGGAGTCAATAAAAATTGGTTAGCTTATACTTTTGGAGATAACTGTGCTCCCCCTTAGGATAAAAGAATAACAAAATATCAAATAAAATGCCTATGAAATCTTAATAAATTCATTCAAAAGTTAATTGCTTGCGAGAGTTATTGTTTATATATTAAAAGGAATTTTTCTTATATTTTTCATGCGAAAAAATCATTTTCTAACACATAAAAAACTTGAAAGGTGTTAAAATATGGTCAGTGTATAGTGGATATTTTAACTACAGTTATTGTCAACAACCTTCGTCATTCTGTGACAATTCTTTGCACTAATTTCAGTTTTTTTTACCGAGGTTCAAAATTACGAGGTCCGTCGCCAGTAGCCCTCGTATTGCTTCTAGTGTGACGTAAATAAAACCAACCAATCAACCAACCGATATTTTTTTACAGAGAAACAAAACAAAAATGTTTTCCTGACAAAACTACGAGTGTGTTGACATTTTCTCAGATGCTGTTATTCGACTTTTTATATTCTTAAATTCAGTTTTTCACGAACGTTCATTGTTAAAGATTGACATCTAAATTATGCCTCGTTTTTCTACGGTTCACATTTTTATTTTAAAAAAATGCGAATCATGCATCACGTGAGGAAAAAGTGTCCTGGAAACCCTACTTCTTTAAATTCTACTAAAAATTTATGTTACGACCGTGAAAAGCCAATTCATTATCGATGAAAAATTCAAAATCACAAAATCTTGTAAATCGCTTTTTTTCCAAAAGTAATTTGCATTTATTTTATGTTTTTTTAAGTCGGAATTTTTCGCGACAGATTTGAATTGGTTGTTTCCATGGTCATACAAACAGTTTCAGAAAGTGTATTATGAAAATTTTCCTATTGTGTATTCCATATTTTGATTTCCATTTTGCTTGTGTGTTAAGCTTTCAAGACCAAAAGGAGAATTTTTTATTTATATTTCAAAAGAGCTTTCTACCTCGAGATTCCGTCAAATAAGAATTTTTTAAATCACCATTTAGAAGAATAAAAGTATGAAAGAAAATGAAAAGTATCGTTTATTCAGAAAAAATGTCTTTCGGGAAAACATGAAAAGAAAACCTCTTTTTGAGTATTATTATACTTATACACTCGATTATCAAAAAGTGACCCAGCGCGAAATAAAAGGGGTTGGTTCAAAATTACCTTGCAGGCTTTGGAACAAATCTCCTTCAATAATTTTTTTTTTCATTTTATTTATGTGCTATTTATAGCATTATACAAACTAATATAATAAGGAGTACATCAAGATGATAAGTATTTGTTATATTTAAAAAATTAGTTATATTTAAAAAAAATTAACATCTCTATCACGCAAAAAAATCATTAGTACGTTAAATAACAAAAATAAATATTTCATACATTTATAAAGTACAACGTGGTATATGATTAATTTGCATATAAGTTCATAATATACGATTTTTGTCACAGTTTTTACGTGTTTTATAGATAAATCTTTGACAATACCTTTATAATTTAATTATAGGCTAATTCAGATACTATAGACAAATGACTAAGGAGATAAATCTTTCTTGACAAATGCTGCGTCTGAAACATAATTTTTTTTATTATTCTAAATACTGAGAAATATCTTTCTGCAGACGGGATGGTTATTGGTGAGGTTATCAGTAACAAAGAATAGTAAAAAATTTTGGATATAATTAAAAAAAAAAGTACTCGAGAACAAATGTTATAATATTGCGATCCTGGAAGTCAAACTTCAATTTTGAATTCGTTATTGAATCAATACAATCAATATTCTCTTGTATGGTCACAATGGATATTCAGATTGAAACTAGAAAAAGATTAGAAAATTGAACCAATTTGATTCGGAAAAATTAATTGGCGGCGTAAACCCTTCAGAAACGTTGAGCCTTGTGTGCTTGCACTGTTTAAACTCTCTCAAGTAGGTCGAAGATTAAAGATCTCACCAGACTGAAAGAAACATTCATAGTGTTACGAACCTGCAAAGTTACTCCAATGTAAGAAGAGAAACATTTTCAGAGATTTTATCGAATTCGAGGAAAGTTTAAATAATGACCTCTCAACATTGGTCACGAAATCGGCTAACATTTTGGCGACTTGGGCAGATATTTTGCAAATTTGGCGACAAAATTGTGCTTCTCGAGAATGCTGTAATCTTGTCGATATTTCGATTACGGTGAAAGTTAGACTTCTTCTAAATTTTCCCCGTGAAATCACATCTGGCCGGAACAGCTAAAAATGCAGAGGGGTACGAAACCAGAGCGAATCTGTTGGATATTGGCCGAGTGAAACTGTTGGAACAGGCCGAGCGAAAAACTGTCTGAATCTACCGGAAACAGCCTTGAGTCCATGCGAAGTATTAGTTTGGATATTTGCCTGTACTGCGAATTTGTTAACTGGTGAGCTGAATGTTATTGCAAGTGCTGTGTGATTGCCATTACAAGTGCTGGTTTGTATCTGTATCACTGATCTGCGTAAGCGCAGTTTTTGTTCCTGTTGTCTCGCTTATCTGTACAAGTGCTCTGTTTCGTGATTGTGGTGTTAATCTGTCCAAGTTTTACTATCTGTGTTCTTGTTCTGAATATTTGTGAATAAAGAATCATTTGCCCCTATCCTCGTTGTACGATTGTTTTCATTCGTACAACCACATGATTCAGAGATTTTCGTAATAATATTTTTTTCAATTGTTCCAAAATTTTCAAATATTTTCACTTTAATTTACAGTTTATAAGATGCGACCTTTTCTAATCGATAAGTAACGATATTAAGAATAAGCTCCAAGTCTGTAAAAAAATCAAAAGTCAATTGCGAGTATTATTTTATTTCAACTCATTTATATGATAATAAAATAAGTAAATTTGACGGGATGATGTAGTTTTATAATGTAAAAACCTAGCTTACCTGATAACGAGCAACTTAACTAATTGTTCAATACTTTCAATTTATATTTTTTGTGAAAATACATTCGGTTTCAAATATGAATAAACTCCTTAAAAAGCTCGAATTTATTATAATTGCAAACCTTCCATAGGATTGCCCAAGGATTTGATGCTACGAATGAAATTATACTGAGGAACCTTATTATTTATCTAAATAAGTTTTTTACCGTAATTTCATTACACTTCTAGATTACATTAAATTATTATCTAGGAAGATTACATTTCAATTTTTTCTTTAGTGCGTTTTGAATTGTTCGAAATTCATAACTTTCCTCACAAAATAATTGGATAGAAGTTCGAATTAAACGAAAAGGACGATCATCCATTTCTAAATACAGAATTTTCTTCATTTTGCGTTTCTGAAATGCTTGAAATCGACTTCATTTTCGTCCTTTCCTTTCCCCTCCCTTAAGAATAATTTTTTAAAATCTGTAAAGCTCTAAATTGATTATTATAATACATACCACCAGATCGAGGGGGTGTAACTAGTTAACTCATTACAGAACATGTATAATAATAAAACAAACATACAAATACGCGCGCGCACGTGTGTATGTGAGTGAACCAGGATTAAAGAAAAGAAAGTTCAAAACAAATACAGAAAATCGAAGTTGTCATCTTTCATTATCGAAATAAATTTTATAATTTTCACAATAATGAAATTTTTCAAAATGGTACCTAAAGCGTAGAGGAAGGTTCCTAGGTTGATTGGCAGATTGTTTATTAACGTAGTACTGTGAAGCAACACGAGAGCGATTGGCGAAGGACCACGAAATTTTGAACCTCGGTGAAAGATGAAGACGTCACCTGAGCTCTGTCACCTCCCTTTCCAAACTTCCACACCACGCCAATGGGAGCTTTTGGTACCTCGATCGGATTTAATCTCTACACGGCGGATCCTTAGTGTCATCATTGCTGGAGAACCCCCGACTCAACGAAAGCAACGCCGGTGGAAAATCTGCAACCACTACCAGTAAGCTACCGCGGCCAAAGAAAGGGTTCCACTGCATGCTAATCAATCCTTTATTTGTAAAATACCGTTATACTGAGAAAATATAAAGCTACAAAGATTAAAAAAATATAGTTTTATTTAGAAAAAAAATCATTATTCTGTAAGACTTCCTTGAACCTTAATTACGGCATTAAATCTTTGTAGCGTGGTGTTCACTATCTTACAACATTCGTCTTTCGTTCATTTGTTCCATTCTTGCAATAGGACGTTTTTTAATGTCTCCTTTGAAGTAATTGGATACTCCCCAATCTCCAATTTGAAGATATTCCAAAAGTGCTTTATGGGGTTGAGATACGGAGACTGTGGGGACTACTCCAGGAGATCTACATCATTGTCCCTAAACCGCTTCATAGCTGTAGTAGATTCAAGCCATGTAGCATTGTCCCGTTCGAATTTAATTCAACTCCTGTTTGTGTCTCCAAAAATTTGAGAAAATGATGACTACAAGTCTGTTTCTATTACATTAATGTACGATTTGAATTGGTTCTTTTCTCACTAGATCCCCATTTCGTTCAAGCCATTGACGGCCATGTATCTCCCAAAACATAATATTCCCATCTTCGAGCTTAACAGTGCAATACATTCCTGAATCGATATGCAAGACCTACTTTTCGCCTTACATATCACACCAAGTGTGCTAAACACTAAAAACAATAAAATAGCATTAACTAACTTTTTAAAGATATTTTCAATTATTTTTGTACATATTGACAATTCTGTGCTGTTTTCTAAATAAATGTAAATTAATTAATACACACCTGAAGTTTAAATTCGTCAGACCATAAAATATTAAACCAATCCTCTTCTTCAAGGTATTATTGCTTAAGAGTCCATATATCTTTTTATTTTTTTCAGAGAGCCATGGTTTCTTCTTTTCTTCGTCACCTTTGATTCCAGCTTCGACGAGTCTTTTCCTAGCGTTTCTAGGTGCGATTGGTGTTTTTGTCATCATCGATGAATCGGCAGTCAGTTGAGATGATGTTCGTTACACTCGCACAAATCACAGCCCGTTTCAACAATCGATCCTCTCTGAGTGAATAGGCCTTTTTACTTACTATTGTTTTGCGATTTAAATGTGATGCGGAAGTTTCCCAAGACATTTGATACTGCATTGAGCTGCATGTGTTAAACATTTAATTACTTTTGCAACCTCAGTCTGGCTCTTGCCTTGTAAGATTAAAAACTTTTTTTTTTTAGTGATCTTGACTAATTTTACTTTTCGGCATTTGTGAAAGTAAATGCAATGCACTTTGCGATTTTAATCAAATTAACAGAACTCGAGAGTATATATTCACATTAAAAGCACCACGCATGGAATAATACTCATTCTAAGAAATCGCGAATATCGCATTAATGTTGTCATAGTATTTTATTGGCTGCTGAATGGAAATGATATTTACTTGCTGTTTAAGAGGATAGCTCAGATGTAAACTCTATAAATGCGGAAACTGTAATTTTAGGAGCAATAATAAAATTAGCTCCTATGTGCATGCTAACAATGATATAGTATGGTACATTAAATAACGTCAATTCGTCTAGGGTGACAATCACGGCCTTACGTTCATGTCTCTGGTACTTAATACACACAAATGTAATTCATAAGGCAAGACAAGAGAAGGACCATACTTTCCTGTCCCTTGTTGTACTTAAGATTAAATCACAAAGAGTGATCATACATTCATGTCGCTAGAAGTCACACACATGCTAACACAGCTGTGAAAGAACGAGAATCACTTGACACGCGCCAAAACAGAATTGCACCCAAGCCAAAACGTCCCGAACTTTGTTGTATAACGTCTACATAAATGTTGCAATAATCAGTTTAAGTGAATTCGAGCTAAACTTCCGTAGTTAACATAAAAAGATGAGACTGCTTAATACTTTTATCTCCATGGCTAAAAGAGCCGTATCTCCGATTTTTTTTATCGATTGATTGTTTATTAAAGTTTCACTGAGAAGCAACATGAGGACCATTGATGATTGACATCAAAATTTTTAACCTCGTTTAAATGACCAGGATGACACCTGAGCAGCTATCTCCCTCTCCAAACTTCCAACGGGGGTACTTGAAACATTTTGTAACAATTTCACTACTCCAACTGCTTCTCGAGCTTTCCGTATTCCAACGCGTTGAATTATTCCAATTTTAACTTTCCAATTACCTATGTAAGCCCCGTAGAAGAAATCACCTGCGACTTTACACGTGTTCCTTACGCGTATTGATTTTCAAACAGCAGACGATCCAGGCAGTTTATTAATCAATCTCAGTGCAATAACACAAATTCACCACATGTTACATAAAATAGCGTTGCATAAATATCGCATTATTCGAGGGCTACTTTAACTAAGCATTCATGTATGAAATTAGCAATATTTGTATCACCCGTTCATCTTTATTTAATTCTACCGCCATTTCTCAACCTAAAATACTATTTAATAATCATTAGACTCCAATTGAAGATACGATAGAACGTCATGAAATACTTTATTTATCCTTAAAGAATAAATAAGGTCGCTCTCTCTCGAATTCCACTTAGCTCTACAATTCTTGATTATGATTTGAATAGGAAGTCTATACTTATGCTTACCAAATCACTCGTTCTAATTCCAACAATTATCACGAACAGTAGCTTCGTAACTTAGTAATAAAGCTAAGAGTTACTTCAATTCAAAAGACTAATTATATTCACTAATTATTTTCATCTAATTTTCATCGATATTTCAATCTAATTTACTAATAACTACCTGCTTGATGTTATCCTCAATCTATCTTCATTTTACTTCAGTTCTATTTAATTTATATATCTCTATTTTTAATTTAATTCACTTCACTGTTATCTTTATCTATTTTACCTAATAACTTTTCATTGGGTTGGGAAGAAATTGTAATTTTGAGCAATTCAACATATTATAAAATTCCTGAGGTTAGTGAAGAGAAAATGGCGAATAGCCCAACGACACAAAAAGTCCAGTAACACAAGAGCTTTGATCACGATAACTTTCACTTCTTTAACTAAAAAGTCGTCACGATAATTAAACTTTCATTTATTCATTGAGCTTTTAACTCATTCATTTATTCATTGAGCCTAAACTTTCGTTTATCCATTGAGTTAGGATATAAAGAATACAAGAAATGCGAGATCAGTTATAAAGAAATAATGGGAAAATGTTTTAGTTTCTTTCATTTGTTATAAGGAACTTTTACAAAAAATACTCGATATTGTTTCCGTACATTTAAATAAATTTAGATCCATCGTATGGGGAATAGTCCAGAAAATATTTGAATTCAATGTATCCAGTGACTCCCAAAATTAAGTATATATGTCTACTTTCCTTTTAAAAAGAGTAAAGCAATATTATTAAATACTTTGAGTTAAATATTGATAAGAACAGTAGAATACATATTACAAAATGTAAAAAAAAATTAAATATTGATAAGAACAATAGAATACATATTACGAATCTTCATTTTTGTATCTTAATATATTACAAAATGTATTATATTAAGATACAAAAATGAAGATTCGGCAATATTTTAATTACCAAACTCTCCCTTTTACGTTGACGTTATACAATTCTAAGTCACAAAATTGAGTATACACTTAATAAAATTGCTTAAATTTTGTTAAAAATACATAAATTAATATTTCGTTGTACATCCTTTTGCATTCAGAACACCTTTCAAACAGTACACATTGAATTGAAAGAGTTTGTATAGTTTCACTGGATATTTTTGCCCATTTCTTTTTCTTGTAATACTCTTTATAAGCCTTCTTTACTCCTAATATTGTACTTTAAAACAGATTTTTCCAAATTAAACCATCCGTTTTCTATTAAAAAAGGTGATCGAGAGATTGAATGCATTTGTGTTTTACAATTATACGCAACAATCACAACTTACGAGAAATATCTTTAACAGTATATTTTGGTTCGTTATCTAGTTGAAACCTACAATGCGATCCATAACCTGCAGAATAATTTAAAGCCTTTTGTTTTAAATTATTCTTTAGTACATCCAAGTGATTCATTTCATGCGCGTCAATAAAAAGTGATTTTCTCACGCCTTTTGCAGACAAACAGTGTCACACTAGAACCAAATTACCTCTATGCTTAACAGTGAGAACAGTGTTCGAAGGAAGTAATTCAGAGTTCAGATCCTGCCAAAAACAATCACGCGACGTTATTCTAGATATTTGAGGGTTTGAAATAAGATTTTTAGTGAATGTAATCCTTTTTCCCTATTTAATTTGTAACTGAAGGATTTTCTTCTATCTATGTGACCATTTTGATTTGCTTTTCGGAGTACTCTTCGAATTGTATGCGCAGAAACACATCTTCCTAGTTGCTGTAGAAGTAGATGACTCAAATTTTACGACGTTCACAGTAGGAGTTTTCTTTCTATTGATCATCGAACAGAAGAATTCTTTTCTCCCTATTTCAGCCTTATTTCCATTTTGACTATATATTTTTACACTTCTGAATAATTTTGTGTACCTATCCGTGGCAACGTTGAATTTCCTTTGCAAATCACGAAGAAAATTTTCTTACCTTGGACATTAGAATAACATTTCTTACCTTGGATATTAGAATCCAAATTTCAATACTGGATGTAGTTCCAGAGCTCATTTTCACATCTAAAATATTTTTTTCTTCTGACAATCAAATACTAAAGAAACAAGACTATTTTTCTGAATCATTACAAAAAAAATTAATAAAAAAGGTTTCAAATTCGCCATTTCTACGGGGTTTATATTAAATTTTGGGACCATAAACTTTAGAATTTTCATGCAAAAATTTTGTTAATTAAAATATTTTTGAATCTTCGTTTTTGATTTTTAGTTTAATACGTTTTGCATAGTCCATTTTATTGTTCTTATAAATACTAAACTTAGTTGAGTATTTAATAATATTATTTTTAATCCCTTCAAAAATAGTGAGATTTGTAAAATCAATTTTGGAAGCCACTGTACATTTTTAAAAGAAGTTATTGATAAAAGTTTCTAGTGTATTTTCTATAATCCTCAAAAATGTTTAGTATTTATTTTTTTACAACATTTATATAAGAAATCAAAACTGAATTTAAAGGAATGATCTGGAAAGCTAATAATATACATAATTTTTTTTAAAGAAAACTAACACTTTTATGTGACAAAAACAGAAAAAAAAGAAACTGAATAGTGAAAAAAAAAAATTTCCTTCGGGCAGTAAGAAATTAAAGTAAATTTGAATTTATAATACAACAGTTCATCACCATCTTAAATAAAAAAAAAAGGGGGGAAGATGTTTTTCGATCCAGCTGAAAATTTTTGAGCAAAAATTAAGCTTTCAGCATTATCTTAAATTAGATAGTTAAACAGTTGAAGTGTACACACTTAAATTTTTAGTCAAAAATTTTCAGCTGAAGTAAAAAAAAAAATATTCATTCTTTTTTTTTTTATCTACGATAATAATAAACTGTTGGATTGTAAATTCATATTTGGTTTAATTTCTTGTTGGCCGAAGAAAATAATTTTTTTTGCCTGTTTTGCTATATAGAAAAAAGTATCGTCTTTTAATATTCAATTATAAATATTATTTTATTTTTTTTATTTTTTTGTTTTTATTAAGAAAAATGAAACGCTTTTTAAATTTCTTTATGTGTAGTTTTATAATACAATTTTGCATTGGCATCGAAATTGAGCTATGTGCAAAATTTCATAATTCTAGCTTATCAGAAAATGCGTGAAAAAGAGACAAAAAATTTGTAACGAACTGATTCATCGGACAAAGTAAAAAAAAAGTATTCTTTAAAAAAAAAATTTAAAAAGAAATTGTTTTAATTACGATTGCGTTTTTTTTACTACTTCGAGATTACATATTCAATTATAATCGTTTCAAAAGAATTATATTTAATTATGTAACATTACGCCACATAAAGCTCGGTAGAAAAAATTAGTGAATGCAAATAAAACCTTTCTGATGTTATTTATACGCTCCATTTATACTATGCATACAAACTCTTCAACTAGCTTTAAAAAGAATTTTTTTTATTATAAGCTTCAGTGTACTAAAATACAACAGCGTTGTTGTTTTTTTACAAATTTAATTTTGTAAATTTTGTAAATTTCCTTTCCCACCAACAAATGGGAAAGGAAACAATTATGCGTTGTCAGTATATTTAGAAATAGTTTTGTTTTTGTTTGTTTTAGAGATATGTTTTTATGATTAGATTTGCTTAATGGCGAATTTATTATAGTTATATTCAGAGAAATTATCTAAAATAGGCTTATTTTCTTTATTGTTTTTATTTGTTACAGGCTTATTTTGTTTATTGTTGTTACCGTAGGGAGTTAGGAATTTTCTTCCGTTTTTAATCTACAAACTGCTTATTGTTGAAGATAGTTTTTCTTTTGAATTTAATTAACTTTTTTTTTTTTTCAGAAAATGTTGCATCTAAATACCTCAAATCCTTATGAGATATTGATTGCGATATTAAAAATTGAATAATAATTTAGACATTATAAATTAGTTAACGTCTGTTTGATTAGAATAGTTAAGGCATAGTATATCACAATGGTGTCACAATATAATACAGGAAATACTTTTTATTGACATATTTTTTTATTGAAACAAATCCTTAACGTCTATTTATTTTGATTTGTTGATTAAATGGATATAGAGCAAGAATTGTTATTTTATCCCCTATCCATTTATTAGTAAATACATTTTTTAAATATATTAGTTATGAAATGAATCAAATATATCAAAATAAAACGATAAACATTGTGAATGGTTTGCCACGTTACTCAGTAAATCGTGTTTTAACAATTTTAAAGAAATGTCACTTTGTTTAAATTCTTCCGTTTCTGTACCACCGTTTTGACACTAAGTAATTTTACCATAGTCAATTTAAGTGACTTCCTCTATTTTTGATAAAGAATCAGCAACATTTTTTGGTTGTCCATTAATGTGGAGAATGTTCTGTAGAAAATTTTGCGATATGTACTGAAAATATCTCAGTTACCTGGGTGAAGCTTCACGTTTTTTCTTTTGCGAAATGCATAAGTTATTGGTTTATGATCAGTATAAATTGAATCCGATAATTTATTATTTGGACTCACTTTGGACGCGCTCCTGTGAGTGTTTTTAGATACCAAAAAAATTCTATTTTCTGAGCGCCCATTACTGACTAAGATAAAATAACTCGCAATCCATATCTTTCTAATTGGATGAATACTAGATTTAAATGTTGTCGGTTCTCTTCTCTGAAAAAGATGCTACTAAGATATCACCTAAAAGAGCAGAAGTACGAATAAAATCCAATGCTTGAAAAATGCGATGTGTAAATCGTTGAAAGGTAGATGGAAGAGTTACGTAATCCAAAAGGTGATTTGTTAAATTCATTAAGTCCAAAAGAGGTTATGATGGCTGTTTTTACCTTGCTTTCATTGCTTACTGGAATTTGGAAGTATGCCTTTAATAGGTCAACTTTTGAAAACATATTTTTGCCTTTAAGAATGTGGTTAAAGTCAGTTGTTTTGGGAATAAGATCTCTCTCTAGAAGAGTTACGGCACTTAGTCTTCGAAAATCCCCGCAAGGTTGAAATGCCTCACCTTTTTTGAATTAAATGCAGGGGACTTTCCTATTGAGAAATCGATGATTGAATAATATTGTTATCTCTATCGATTATTTTTAATCTTATAGGATCGAATTATTTTGGATTGCAGTGTACAGGTTGTCCTTCAGAATACAGTGTTTAACTTTACGCTTTATGTTAGTTATCATTAAGTTTGATTTAATAATTTTTCTGGATAATTAGATAACAAATTGAGATACTTAGACAAGAGAATTATCTATTAAATTTATGTTAGCTGTCTAAGAATTTGATCTAATTTTATCATGAACAATAAGAGTGGTTACACCATCTAATTAGTCCTTTTTGTTTATATCAATAACGTATAAATTTATGAAAACACTGCTCCAATATTTCTGTTTTTAATTTTTGCAATGATAAACGACCATAGAAAGGCTTTTTAGATCTAAATTTAGAGTTAATAATTTAATATCATAAATTGGTATTTCAATTCCATTTGCGGTATATATTTTAATAATAATTCGTTATTTTCTCATGTTTGGTTGCAAGACTAAGCTAATATCTTCTCCACTATCAATAAGGAAATGCAAGCCCGTATTTTTGTCTTTCAAAAGTAGTGTTTATGGAAATCCTGGATTGTTAGTTCAATTTTTTCGTTTCTTTCTGCTGCTGGCTCAAGGTTTGCTGATTCTTTGCAACCCATTAACATGTTTGTTGACAATTGTCTGACAAGCATTTTGAACCATATCGAAAGAGTTAATAACGCAGCTTACCATTATAATCAAAAAGATTGCGAGATGAGCTTTGTGAATAGCGAAAATTATTGAGTTCCGAGTTGAAGAACAAGCGAAGTTTCTGTTCGCATTGCGAAATTCTATTTCTAAAATCACCTTTCTCCATAATTTCTTTATTTAAGGAAAACACATTAGCGTTTTGCGCCATATCAAATATTTTGTCAGCCATAGTAACCAATTTCTCAATTTTCTCGTCTCCGATAATCAAAATACTTTTTATAGTTCCTGGGGATTTTTCTAACCAGAGTGTTTTAATTAAACCTTCTAATATATCTGTTGTAGCAAGCGATTTAAGTTTTCACAGTAGTTGGCTAGGTTTCTCTTATATCACCTAAATCCATTTTACCATTATTAATCATCTATTTCTCACATTTTCGCTTACCACAAATAAATTTAGCTCTCTTATTTTTGAATAGGAGAATTTTTTTTCTCTCTATTATCACCTAAAATATTTCTGAAATTTTCAAGTATTGAAATGCTCCAGTTGTACTAGTTGACCAATACAATATTAGAGAAAATAATTAAAATTCGTTTCTTCACTAACCAACAATTTTTAAAACTGCGCTTCAACAGAATAGAACCAAATTTCAGGTTTATCGAATCAAAAATTCAGAAATTTTAATACTCAACTTGACTGTTTTGCTTTCCCAAAATTTCATGCTTTGATCTGGGTTGTTTTCCGGAGATTAAATTCCTACAGTCGATTTCGCAAAAAGAAAAAAGAAAGAAAAAAAAGAGAAAAAAACATCTTTGAGTCACTAATATGCGATGGTTTATAGTAAATCGGAATGGCCACAAAATAAAGTAAGAGATATACTTTTTATTGACAGCATATTAAATTGAACAAATCCTGAACATCCGCTTATTTACATTTGGTTATTTACATTCTATATTTAGGTGTTGCCATTTTATGCTGCATAATATGAGAAACATCAAAATAGAGTAATAATTTCGACTGATTCGCCACATGGAAGAGGAAACATAAATGTAGTAAAATAAATATAACATCTGAATCCGGACTAATAGAACGTTACGGAACGTTTGAGATATTGACAAAAATAATAATGATGCCAATTTTTTTTAAAATTACGCGTTATAAATTTGAAATAAAATCTACATAAATGAATAAAACATTAATTAATGCTTACTATGCAAATTTAAAAACGTACAGAATATTTTTAAAATATTCAAATTTGCTTCTATGTGTAGTGCGCACGAATCATAAAGTTAGGGATGTAAATATTTTTCCTGCATTGTTATTTATCTGATATCTTTCTTTTCTTTAGCTAAATAGATTGCGAACTTATTTTTATTTCTTAATAGCGTTTGACATTTGTGCTTTTATCATTAAAAGCAATTTGTTGTTATCAAATATGATGATAAAAGAACGTTAAAAGAAAATAAAAATGACAACACACTAAAATGAAAAGAAATTCTGAATCGAATTTACAAAGAGGTGAAAAGACAGCAAAAAAAAAGAGTTTTATCTCAGAAGCTTTACTCAGAAAACAAAAACATCGGTCTCTCAAAGTCCATAATCCGTTTCGCCCTTTCATTCATTATTTTGTTAGTACTCTTAAAGACGATAATAATAATCAAATACATTCTCTTCCTACACAAGGTTACATACATCCTGTTCTTATTCTGAGACTCAAGGTTAGCAAAAAAACTCAATTCTAATTATCAATTAAAAGACAAAATAAAAAAAAATTCGTTTGTGATTGCTTATATTTTTATTTTTGTACAGTTCATGTATAAACAGTTACATATAATATATTTGCTTTAATAAATCTATTGAACACCAATATGTCTGAATGTAAATAATATGAGAGGGAACGCATCATGTATCAAAAGTTTTAAATATTAAATTTTGAAATTAAATAAATCCTATCAAAGTATTGGCATATGCATTTAATTATGCATTACATAATATAAAGCTCTACATGACATCCATTTTTTTCAAATTCAATTAAAAAATGAAATTCTTAAGCTTTTAATTTTTATTTAATAAAATTTCTCAGTTAATTCATTGTTAAATTTTTTTTTTCAAACTAAAAGACGAATAAGTTTGATTCTATATATTTTTTAAAAAAAGTAATTTAGTATATATACCGTTTCTAAACATTACAAAGCTTAAAAAATATTTATTTACAACCAAATTGTGATTATTTTTCTAAAGGCAAAAGTTTGAGGCAAATTTAAATTAAATATACAAAACATGTAACTACATGACTCACTTATATTTAGTGTGATTTCATCTGGTGATATAACAAGTAATGTAAAAAAAAATTAAAGTCAATTCCTACTTAGGTCAACAAAGAAAATTTTTATTTTAGTTACTTTTTATTAAATAATTCCATTTAATATAAATATGTATTTACATATGACAGAATCACAATATTAAGGGGCAAAATAAATTCATCCGGTAAATCAAATGGTTGGAATACAGTTTAGCCCAACCACCCTTGGCGACAGGAATTATTTGGTAGTATTTTGCCAAAACTTTCAGCTAAAAAAATCGCCAAGTTTGGCAATTTTTAAAATCGCGCCAAGTGGTTGGGCTAAACTGCATTTTCACCAATTAAATACTATTAATATTTTAAAAAACTATCTTACCCTCTAGTATCATCCACTACAAGTTTAAAAAAATGTATTTGAACTTGAGTGGATGAATAAAAAGTATTTTATTAACGATTGAAAATTTGAACAAGATGTGTATAGGGAGAGTGTGAACTAATAGTAGGAATTTAAAAAGCATTATTCACATTCGTTTCTATTAAAATGTCTTTCAATACTTTCCCGTTTTAAAATATTTTACACACAATATATTAGAATGTAAGTTATATAAGTAAGGTAAAAAAATCTTTTCTTCATAAGCGATGATTTTGACAAAAAGTATTAGAGTTTATTAAAAATATTTTTTCTCTCGTTTATTTATTAAATTAAAATCAAATGGTAGTGATTACAAATACACATTTCTTTAAAATTATTTAACTAAATTTACGTGATTATAAATAGTTTTGAACCATAAATTCATGAGTAGCAATTGTTACCTCAAAAATAATCAGTGAAATTTAAAATTGACCAAAAAATTAATCAAATTGATCATAATTATAAATTGGCTTTACTATTCGGTAAAAATATGAATTTACATGTAATTTTGATGAGATTACAATTAATACCATTACTTGTTGCAACTGCTTATTTCAGAAAACCAAAATCTGTTTTTCAGATTATATTAATTCTATGCGTGTGATCTCCAACTTTGAATCGTTTAAGAAACTTTCAAAAAGTTACATTAATTTTACTTTATTACAAAAACCACAAGAAATTACATCTTCAGAATTTTGTAACTTTCATAGGATCCATGTAATTAATCAGTAACTATGTCTTTTTTGTAATAATCTTAAAATTAAGAATATGTAAAGGATCATGTACATAAAGTCTCTAAGATTTCTGTATATGTAAAAAAAATAGCTTCTTCTCATGCCCAAAGGGGCTTACCTTCTAAAGAAAGATCGCGAATCGTGACCCCGAAAAACCCTACTGTTCTTTTTCCTTTCTCACGGGATTTACTGTTTGTGATAAACACGGTAACGCGCCCCCGGGATATTCTAGCTATCCTTCTCTATTTTCGAGATATATAGAAATTATATAGAAATATATATAGAAATCCGCGGTTATATAGAAACCCCAATCAAATTATCCAAACCTAATTTAAAGGTATTTATTTCGTTGTTTTATATAAAAGTTGTTTGTTGTTTTCAAGCATTAGGACTAAGTTATCTTTTGCATTTGGCCGCAGTAGCCTAATGGTCATGGTCGTGGACTCGCGGTCGACGGTTTTCGTTGAGTCAGGGGTTCGAGCCTTGATGCCACTACAGACCCACTGCGTTGTCGGGACCGATAACTCTGTCGTAGCCCCAAAAGTCCTCCCATTGACGAGGTGTAAAAGAAGCTCAGGTGTCGTCCTCGTCACTAGACCGACGTTCGAAATTACTAGGTCCGTTGCCAATAGCCATCGTGTTGCTTCTATTGCGAGGTTAATACTACCAAATTAATCTATTGTATTTGAGTTTTTAGTTCTCAATATGAATTTGACTCTCATGTTAATATTTAGTTTATTTTTAGATTAATAACTAAGTAAGCACGAGTAATGAACGAAATTAACGAACACGGTCAAATTTATGAGCTTTAAAAAACAATTGTTCTTTACTCATGGATTTATGCTTGATTTGTCAATCATCAAATAAATCGAACTATGTGTACATTAACATATCAGAGAACAACCTACTTATATTGATATTGAGTTGAATAATATTTTTTTCTTTTTGTTCTCTAATCAAATTCCTCTTTACTTTGAGTAATGCACACATTTTGTTCTTTATATCACTACGGTATTCTGATTAGAATAAAATATATTTCATATTTATAACAAATTAAAATATCAATGAACCAACTGCGGTTTTCTTATTATCCTGAAAGCAGTTATAGAAGTGGTTCAATAACTGTTTTCATTTCCTTCATTTTTTCACTTGCAAGTAGATTTTATATTTATTTCATACATTTTTAACTTAGGGAGAGTCAAAAGTTACTCTGCAATTTAAAATAGGAATGATTAAAGTGAAAATTAATTTCTTTGTTTGCATCTAAAAATCAAGGCTTTGGGAAATTTTAATTATGGAAAATACACAACCGAGCAATTTTGAAAATTGTCTAAGAATATCATACAAATAAAAGTTTTCTTTTTCTTAGTTAGAAGTCTTAATCCAATACCTATGATATTGACCTTGATGAATTGTTTCGTGACTCAAGGATCTGTCGAAGATACACCAAGAATTGGAAGATCCTGTTCGACTTACAATAAGGCCACTCTCGAACGTGTTGAGGAAAGCATTGCTTAAAAACCAGGAATATCGATTCAACGTCATTCTCGAGAACTTGTTATCAGTTTTCCCGTTTCCTTTATTTTATTGCACCTGATTTTTTTTCTAGTGATACCCTAAAGATCTTGTTTTCACTATTAATTCTAAATCCATACAAGTCAAGACCATTGTCAAGACCACCTTCCATCGAGAAATTTAAGTTATTTAGGAAGAGGCTGTTGTAAAAAATTTGATTGGAAAATTGTATATTTGGGATCTGGACAATGGAATCTCGTCTAAGAGATATTGTTTATCATACGTATTTCATAAAAAAAAAATTCCAAAAAAAATTTCATGTTGTGACGTAATCTTACTACCCGTCTCATTTGTTCCCTTAAATATTACTCGAATCACAAACATTAATTTCAACTTAAGTTGAAGCATAGAAAAAAATTATAAAATTGTCAATTATATTTCAAACCAGAGTTTATTGATTCTCCAGAAAAAGAAATGCTTTCAATCAGTTTGAAATCACCTGCCACGAGTAGTAACAAATTACATAATATATCAAAGAATTCGCGTACCGGAATACGATGCGAGTACATCCTTCAAATATTCAATCTTCTTTCGATTACCGTAACCTTGTCTCAATTCAGTTCTCTGTCGCTTTTAATATGACTTGATTAATATATTTATTCCACTTCTTAAGTTTACCTGCATAACAACATTTGATTTTATTTAAAAGAAGTTGGAAACTTAAATATAAAGTCAGAAAGAAACCTAGTTGTTAGTTAAGGGAAGAGTTTCGCGAATGGGGCCCATTTTACACAATGTATATAAATAAATATGTTCTATTACAAAGCATTAAACATTATATATATTTAAAACTTTAAATTGATTTTAAACCGATAACTTTAATTGATTTTGTGTGTGTTTATTTTATATAATTTGTGTATTTCTTTTATGCCATTTTTATATTTCTATCGTGCAATTTTAAACCACCTTCCTTAATTTTTTCTATTGTGTTATTAGATACTCTACTTTCTAAAACATATTGGAATGCATAATTTGCTTCTCATTTAATAAAAATAAGATTTAAAGATTAATATGGTTTTAAGTACCAAGTGAAATCTTTTCTCGCATTATTTTTAGCTGCAGAAGAAGAAAAATATTTTTTGAGATTTTTCATGAATAATATTCAAAATAATAAATCCTACTTTAATCTCTATCATAACCCCCATTCTAATCTTAAGAATTTTTTTAATTATAGAAAAGGGGTATAATATATTATAGGTATTTCATACAGTACTTGAATAAAAATACTTGCCTAAGATTTTCGTATAATAATAACAATAAGCTAAAGAAATCCACTATCCCTTTTCAAATTTATGGATTAAAAGTCATGTCGAAAGAGTGGTGAGTTAACAGGGTCTCACGAGTTTTCCAGTTCAACTAACCTTTTTGGCTACATTATGACGTTATTATTGAGAAGCTCACCTTGTGAAAGAACCATGACTTAAGTAGATTAGCATTACTATATTAGAAGTCATGAATAGGAAATCATCGGACAGGGAGATTAAAAGAAATCAGATGGAGATGTAGGATATATGAAATTATTAGCGATAAGATGAAATATCGACTTAGAATTGTAAATGATATTAGAGCGAAAAAGTAAAGGCAATATTCTAGAAGTCGATACTTAACCAGAATCCAGTTTACAAATGTTTATATTTCTGATTCGGATACAGTTTTGATGTTATTAAAATAAGTAGAATTCTCAATTATAATCTTTTTATTGGACTCGATTGAATTAACGCTACTCATTCGTAATTCATGTCAAATTTCGATCCTTCTTCAGATTAAAATTTAATTAGTTTGATTTAGTCAAAGGACTATTTCTTGGCATAATTTTTTGCATCTCGAATAATGGCGAAGCAGAGACGTTACAAGAGCTATATTCCTGTACAATACCCAAGTTTGATACACTGGTTTTTCTGTCCAAATATTTTTCTTCCATAAGGGAATATGTATATACTCATTAAGAGTAAAATATAATCCTCAGTTCTTGTAATTGTTACAATTGGAATTATTTAAATGAATCGTTATATTACACAGACTGCACTATTTCCTCATTCTTATTATAGCAATCATATCTCAACAAAGACATAATTTTTCCTGTTTAAATTTTTTCTGACTTCCTGCCGTCTTTTTCCTGAATTTCAAAATATAACAGTAAATTAAAAAATTTAGATTATGCTTTGATAGAGAATTCGCGTGTATTATAATTCTTTTTTCTTTTTCATCATTTAGTGTATTACAAAAAGTAGACCATGAACCAACCGGTATTGATATCGTTAAATAAAGTTGAAACCTACTTTAGTGCGTGTGTTATTGCTAAATAGTTATTGTTAAATAAAGTTGTAACTAAGAATGGTTTGCCTTAGTGAAATTATATATCCTTTTATTTAGATAACAATTATCTCACCGACTACGAGAGAACAAAAGCCTTAAATTCAGAGAAAAGTAAATAAAAAAGAGGAATTTTTAGAAAAAAATTAAGTTTAAATTATTTTTCTGGGAACAAATAATATTTTTTTTATTTCCCATAAATTCAATATAAATTTTACATTTATTGTAGAATATTTTCCTAAATCTGTAAATACGTTCTTAATTTCGAATTCCTCCCCTCTCCGCTATTCTTCATGAAACTGGTGTAGGCCTGGTCTAGTGGTTACTTCGACTCTTCGATTTAAACTTCTATGTATACTTTAGTGTTTTTAGGAATAAAAATAAAAATTACCTTAGTATGAGGTCCTTCATTTGATAAAAAAAAATCTTGCTAAACTATCATCGCTTAAATATTTTTTTTCTGGTGAAATCTTTTCCACCTTATTTCAACCACGAAAGCAACTTTTTTTAAGAGCATCGATTCGAACAAATTTTGTGATTATTACCCGAATGTGAGTTTTACGAGATTATTTTAAATACAACTATAAATAAAAATGAACGAACTGTTTATTTTCTTTATGAACATTTGATTTCATAATCTATTTAGTAATTATGATAGTATTCCTCGTACTTCATGTCAGAATCACTGCGAAATTACTCAATAATATAGCGTCGTTGGATAACTGACTTACAAATATTTCATCACACAATTTTGCTTTATGTTCGAAAATAATTATTTTTCGGTAAGTTCTAATTTCGTCTATGAATTTCGAAGATTCATCAACTTTTACACCCTCCTATTTTTATTATATGAGAAGCGGATGTGTTAATGTATAGTGGAACAGCTTTTCTTAGAAACACGCATTCCAGGATAAACGATGACCAAGTTTTTTTTTTCTAACTTCCTTTCGAATGATAAGCTATGGACATAAATGGCCTTATCGCGGATTTTTTGTTTTTCCACGAAGAATCAGATGTGTGAATAAATTTCTATTTTTAGTAAATCTAGTTACTGAATATTAAAGTGAATGAGTCTGCGTTTCTCAATCCGTGGTTTAACATTGGTGCTCCGCGTAATCACATCAAGTATTCCGTGAGGAAATCAGATACACGATTAAAAATTCGATTAGATCCTATTTTAGACCATGACATTGGAAACAAAATGGAGCCAAAAAGGACTATTAATGCGCCAAATTGGTAACCATTGTAATTCATCGTATCAAAATATACTTTAATGTTACCCTAGATTTAGTTGTATTTGGCGCCGTTTTGTTTTCCGTTATCAAGGTGTAAGCTAAAACAGGATTTTACTAACAAAAATTATTGCAAAAGAAAAACAAAAAACGATGCAATGCAGCGATGCTTTTTTTATTGCGATTTTGAATTGAAAAAGACTAGCTACCCCTGATTTAAAGCTTATTTGGATTGTTTTGTTCAACAAAGGAACACAAATTTTATGATTCTCGATTTCAAAAGAGATTAAAACGAAAGGTATAAAGAACCCCTTTTTTGCCAAAGTTGGATCCCAAAAATAGGGAGTTTTCTTATATGAGAGGTGTTCAATAAAGACAGACACTACTGTGATAAATTTCTTTTTTTTACAAGCTTACCACGTAACACTTGAATCATCTTCAATGTAGCCTTCTTGCTATTCAACGCACTTGTTCCAGCATCTCTGTAACTTATTGAAGACATAATCAAAGACATTCTTGGAGAGCACCTTAAAAACCACCTCTAAAGCCTTTACAGTCACGATCGCCCTAGGAAAATGGCGACATTTGAGTTTCTTTTACGCATAGGTGTATAAAAACTGTCATTTGGAGCTAATTCCGGATTATGGAGCAAATGCGGTACAACAGGAATTTCTTTTGTAAGAAACTCGGGGACAACGTGTAGGCGCAGTGACTGTCTGCCTTTGTGGGACAGTGTGTGTGCAACATACCATGTTAATCAAAGAAAGTGATCAGCAGTTACCTTCGCTGTGGAATTTTGCACTTGCTACGCTTTCTTCAGCGTCTGTTCGTCTATCTCAACCCGTTGTGTACCCTGCTGTTTCTTCTGTCGGTCAAGGTAGTAAATTCATCTTTCATAGGCAGCGATCCACGCATCCTAGGCAGTCCTCCATGCATCTCCGTCTCAGATTCGCTGCAACCATACTTATTTTGTTTTTAAAACAGTATTAAGAGACATAAAATCCAGCGTACACACACAAACACACGAGATGTGTGTAAAAGTGTATGAGCGCTACCTATCGAAATATCAAGCATAACCACGAGCTGTCTTACCATTAAACACAGGTCAGTGCGTATCATAACAGATTCTGTTATGATACGCACAAGAGCATTGAGAAAGCTTAGACACTTATGAAGAGGTCTTTGGCAAGAGCGGTGACAGAAGCACAAGAGCCTCCTTCCAATTTGCATGATTTTTGGCTGCTAATGTCATCGGAAACACGATCTTTTACTCATCATAGCATCTTGTATGGTGTTCGTAACTCTTCATAAGTGTTGGTAGCTGTTAACCTACGTAAAACACAATATTTTATCATATACCGTTGTCATATAAAGACATGGTTGAATTTTATAGGCGAAAATTTATACATCTGTTTTATTGTGCTGTTCACGTGGGACTACTCATGCTATCGCCGTCGAATTTGGCATGCTTTTCTAGTAAATTCTTTCTTCTTTCACATGTGTACCAAAGAATGGTACTTGTTCCCTGAACACGACAGGAATGTCAGTCTTTATCGAACACCCCTGATACTTGAATAACATGCTATGTACGAGTATTAACATGGAATTTATTTTTAAAAAATGTATAATAAGCAAGAACAATAAGCTGCTAAAAAATGCGAGGAACCGTTTAGATGGAGTACTGCATTATACGTAAAACATAATAAGAGACGCGGCGCAAGCTATTTCTAACTCAATAAAGATCTTCTTCACTGACGCTACAGCCCCGAATGAGCCTTCTTCAGAATTTCATTTCATGCTTACCTGTTCTTGACAATTTCTAATCCAATTTGTCACCTTACAATGCTTTTCAAGTCGTTTTCTGTAAGATGGCCAGATCTTTCTTCGGATTTCATAGTTAGAAGTTTTTTCCGGGTTGCAGTTATTAGTCTCGCTCCTAACCCCAACCTGGAAGATCAGTCTCCTGATATAATCTCAGACACTGGATACCCATTTAAGTCACCTCTTACGGCATGAATGAGCTACTTGCGACTAATCTTTCACATCTGGTCGTCACACGGGTGAATAAAGACCATTTTCATAGGAAATTTCTGTGTGATCTTCAATATTTGCATTACTTTATAACACAGATACAATTCATATAAATATTTGCACTAACCCTTTTCTTAGCTTTTTACTCTCCAAGTTCCTTGAACATGAACAAAAGTATGTCGTTAATTACCTAGAGAAAAAAAAAATACGAAACTTGATTTAGAAATATAATGCTTCCCCACGGCCATAACTTTTTTTAATTTGTAATCCGATTTTCACAATTTTTACTGTACCTGAATGTCTCTTATGTAATGCATTTATTTCTTTTGCTCTTAGGTGTAGAACTGATAGTGAAGAAGATTGTGACCCACATGGAGAGGAAGTCAAATCAGCGAAGTATCATTGCGACATTCGCCTCTTCCCGCATATGAAAGCGCACCTTTGAGGATATTGGTGCATGTTAAATATGTCGGGAATCTCCCGTTGGCGCTTTGAGAAAGTTAGAAGAACAAGACGCCAGCTTAGATGTCATTCTTGTCACTTGACCGTGATTAAAAATTACGAGATCTGCCATCAATAACTTTCGTGTTGCTTCTTAGAGTGACTTTAACAAATAACCGTTCAATCTCAGAATGAAATATTTGGGACTCGTTTTGTTTCAGAACAAAACTTGTGAAAATTTTATTCCTTCCGATTTATTTCGTCGAATAGATTCTGCAAACACACCAATTTGAATTCTTAAGAAATTTGAACTCTAGAAAATTCAGATATCATGCTTTCTTACTTTCAATTCGTCGCGAAAAAAAGTTTTTAACACGGAATTTAGATCAGTAATGGAGTTCATACACATTAAGTATAGTATCTACTTTTTGCAACTTACTTTCAATTCAGTTGATTACTTAAATACGAATCGTAAATAATAAGCAACTTTAATTAACCGATTCCCATTATTTGTTGAACAAAACAATAAATATTTTGAAAACTTAACCATGCGCCAAAACTTACTACACAAATTCGTGTTATTGTAGAGTAAAACTTCGCTTAAGACAATTATGGTGTAATAGATACATTTGTCACTGGATTTGCTCCAAGAAACAAGTAGTTAATTCCCTGCAATCTGTGCTGATCATAAGAAAACCAGTCTAATAAAATAATAAAGAAACAGGATGCTAGTTTGTTAAAAACATAAAAGTTGATGCAATTGTTTTCGTTTACATAACGTATTGTAACTCTTATAATTGGTTTTTAATTGACACTAAGAAACGTAGATTATAAAACTATCTTGTACTTGTTACATAAACAAGTGAGGATTTGTTTGTCAATGATAGAACTCATTCTTAAATATATTCTGTTTAGAAAGCAAAATAAAAGAATTTTGACTCATTCTTTTTGATATTTTAAATTGTAATTATGAAAAAGTGTGTTCGCAGGTTTTTTTAATACCTCCTAGCTACTATAATAACTTTTACTTATTTGACTGTAAAATTATTCGAAATTGTGTATTAATTTGTTAAAACATTGGTAAACTGTGAGTTTGTACTCTCATACATTACTCATATTTGTTGTTTTCATGTAAATACCTCTTTATAAATTTGTTGGTCTAAATAAATGCTGGTTAAAGGGTAAAACGATGCTTGTTTTTCCAGGTTATAGGTTTTTATAACTCTAAACCTGGGTTCGGATAATAAAAGCTTGCAAACCAACCAGCCGAGAGTTTTTTTAATCTAATCTTCAATTAAAAGTTAATTTTTGTATGAAAAACATTTAAAATAAATCTAAGTAAAAGGTGAAACTTCGAGATATGTAAATGAGTCACCACAGTATTTTTCGGATCTTGTTTCTGGAGCAAAAGACATTTCCATCTTCTAAAATTCATTTGGCTGTCCGACTGATGATTTTCCTCTTCAGGCAGAAGTGACTGATCCGCAAAATGATGGTATGCAATAAATGATATTTAAAGAAATATGGATCTAAACCAATTCTATAAATATCTTTCAAAAGATAAATAGATTCAATTAAATAATTTGCTCAGAGATTTTTATCTGTATTTGGGAATACATACAAATACAAAAGGATATTTTAGAATATAAAATATGTGAATTATCAAAACTGATTATTTTTAAGAGTGCAGTTAATTTGTGGAGTTGTGCTATTCGCGATTTTCTCTTCCCTGACCTTATGGTAACTTGAATTGCATAAAATTACAATTTCTTCCCAACCTAAATGGGCCGTGTTAGCCCAGTGGTCACGGTTGCGGACTCGTGGTCGACGTTTTTCTTTTAGTCGTGTACTCGATCCTTGATGCCACTAAGACCCACCGTATAGCTGGGGCTGAAGAACGTTGGATCTATAGAGGTTCAAAGTAATCCCATTAGCGATGTGTGGAAGTTAGGAGAGGGAGGTGCTTTTCACTTAATTTTAATAGTTTAAACTTCCTTTTAAAACCTCTCTTCTTCCCGCGGACTTCAGTGTTCTCGAAGTCGTTTCGCCTTCGAACTGAAGTCCCCCCCCCAAATGATCATCTCTCCGCCCATTGCTATATATGCTTCTTAGCTTACGGTTACAGCATCCAATAGCAATGCGAGCTTTCATAACTTATTTTCCAAATTTGTTTCGGCAGTTCCTCACTCTGTCGAATACCCAGGCTTTTGTTGCCTTGATCCTAATTTTTGATTGCTAATTCTTAATTATGAAAAATTCTTAAATTATGATTTTAACTTCATTTAATTCTGATGAGAGGGTAAATTAAAATATTTTAATAGGCACCTCGTAATTTTTAGCCGTTTCCGTTTCCCCGAGGGAGGTGCCAGCTCAGGTATCGTCCTCATCACTTGAGCGAGATTCAAAATTACGAGGTCCGTCGCAAATATCCTTCGTGTTGTTTCTAGTAATAAAAACAATCAATCAAACCCAACCTAAATGAAACGTGAATAGATAAATTAGATGAAGATAAGAAGTGCAGGGAATTTAATTAATGATATATAAGTGAAGTTGTGACATTGGGCTATTCGCGGTTTCTCTTCACTAACCTTGGGGACTTTGAATTGAGATTGATTGCTTTCGCTAAACAGCCTTTGCCCAACCAAAAATGAAACGTGATGAAGAACATTAATATGTAAAGCAGTTAGGAATGAAGTGAAGTGGTTAAATTGAGAATTATATAAACTCCATCTGAAGGAGTAGAGTATCTGAAGGAGGATCAGAAAGGCGTTGTAGTGAGAGGAGGTGAAGTCTAAGTGCTATATAAGAGGAAGGTGGAAGTATAAACTAGTAGTGAGACTCCGAGTATAGATTACTCGGATAAAGATTCGATATAGTATTCTCTGCAGTTGTTCCAGATTCGGAGTTGCAGTTGATAAAAGATATTGGTAAGAGGCTGTTAGATTATTATTGGTGGATTGAATTAAAGTGATAGAAAACTTAACCTGTAGAGCATAATCATTGATGTCATAGTAAATATATACTAATAAATTGTGAAAGTTGTTTTGGTGGTTCTGTAATTATTGGTGTCGTAGTATTTAATATTTGAAATTAGTGATGGCACAAGATAACGCCCGGAACGATCGGGTGTTACAAAGTAGAGTTGAAAAGAGATAGAGAGGATAACGGCAGGCTCTGATAATTACTTGTAAATTGTATTGAAACATCGCTATTAATCTTTTGGATGGAAACGCTTCTTAGTCTAATGAATAAGATACAAAGCTACGGTAATTGAGAAGTATTTGAATAAGAACAAGTAAATAGGTAAAACTTTATAAATTGATCATAATCTACAATTGACGAGTTAAGTGGATTCGAGAGAGAGTGATCCTATCTATTCTTTATTGATAAATAAAATTTTTGACCTGTACTTACGTATCTTCAATCGGAGTCTAATAATAAAATTAGAAGTTAGTGCAATTAGAAGGATGGACGGCAGTAGAATTAAATAACGAAAGAAGGACATTCTCAAATTATGCAGTAAGATTAAATATTATCTCAGGAAAAAATTTAATTCATCGCAATAGTATCAAATTTAACCAGTTCTGTAATACGATTATTAATAAATGGAAATATTTTATTTCATTTTTAAATGTCAACACGTGTACGTAAATATATCACTTCCTTACTTAAAAAAAAACTAAGCCTGGGTTTTGTCGTTGCTGTTCTATAAGTAGAATTACCCAGATAAATATCGAGTGCTTGGCCCACCAAGCCTAAAAAATTTTACTATCTGACCCTTCCCTAAAAAGATAGTCCACTCCTGTTCTCAGCCCTTGTTGGTATGGTTATTTCCTTGGGTAAAAGAAGGGGAAAAAATCTTTATTGTACTTTATGAATATATATACTTGAATCCTTAATATAGCACTAATATTTCAAATATAGCACTTATTATTCAAATATAATATAGCACTAATATTTCAAATTTAACTTTTTTTGGAGTTATAAGATGTCCAACTCCAATTTCCCAGATTTCTTTCTAGAAACAATGCGTATCATATCAAAGGAAGTCCTTTAAAACTTCAGTAGAGCATTTTTCTTGTTCATTGAATAAAGTAGGAAAATTTATGAGCAATTGGTTTCGTAAAGTCGAAATTCCGTTTATCAAACAGGAATAAAAAAAAACCTGCCAATATCTGTAAAAAAAAAAACACGTAGATCTTGAAGGAGGATATATAGAACAGAAACAGTGATGTAACTTAAGTAAGTAATATTTCAGAAAGGATCTTTTAGAAGAAACGTAGTTTTTTTATTTTATCCCCCTGATATAATGACTCATATTATTCAGAATTTCTGCGCAAGCTTGTTTTGCAGAGTAAAGCAATTATCTATTGGAAAGTTTAAATCATTTATTGGAAACAAACCATCTGTTGAAAAATATATTTTACGTCCATGGAAATAAAGTTTTGCATCCAAACGTAACATCACTTGCTTCATTTTAATGAGGCGTGACGCGGAATAAATCATTTTATGATTCATCTCGTTAATTGGTTGAAGAAAAATAAACCTTAATCTCCAAATAAAAACACTTCGAAATAAAGTTTGAAATTTCATACAGGTAACTTAAATTGAATTTTTTAAAAAAAATTTAAAGACACTTATGTCTGAAATTGAACAATATATAGTGAATCAATAATTTGAAAATCAAGACTTAATTGTATAATACTTAACGAATTTATATTTAAAATAAAAATTAAAAAGAATTCATTTTTTTTTTTTTAAAAAAAAATCAGTTCGTTACAGATTATTATTGATACATTTTTCTAAATTTTATTTTGTAATTGTGATAATATTTTTTTTGATTTTCTGTCATGGCTTCAAAATTATTTCTTTAAATTGCTAAGGTTAATTTCAAAATCCGATTGTAATATGTACTGAATATCTTAAAAAACTCTGCGTTTCAATAACATTACATTCAAATATACAAAATGTAACGTGGGTGGATAAAAAAGTATTCATGTCAGGAATAGGTTGAATGATAGATCTTTATTAAAGTTGAAACCTCACGAGGGCTATTGACGACGGACCTCGTAATTTTGAACCTCGGTCAAGTGATGAGGAGGGCATCTACCTCTCCAAACTTCCACAAAACGTCAACATGAGGATTTGGAGCCTAAACAGATTTAACGTGTTCCATCCTAACTACGCAGAAGGTTTTGTGTTAGGAACGAATAACTGTGTATTAGAAATAGGAGAGGAGTAATTCCGTAGTATTTGTCCAGCGATCGGTTTTTCATAATTCTAAGAAATCTGCCAGTGTGACGTCTTTCTCATCCCAAAACATTTCCATTAATATTAATTTTATTACATTTCCTGTGTATTTTTTTCTCAGAATTAGTTGACAGCAAAATCCTCACAATAGTTTTCAATTATAACATACATAATCTAAATTAACTGAAGGAAAGTAGAGACAAAGGACTTATTGAATGCAAATTGTGAGCTTCTTGCGACAGATACGTGACATTATTATCTGTGAAAGTTGAGGTGGGGATCTTCATACCGCATGTTTTAGTCACGTGCCGTTTAATAATCAATTTATCTATATAATGTAATAAATCACATCTATGTAATATAATAATGTAAGAGGAAGGGTTGAATAATCTATAATCATATTACAGATGCATTTTACTCATAGAACATGTCTACGTAAACACTAAATTTAGACCATATCAAAATGGATATTTATAACTGACTGAAACCTGAATGGCAACTTATAGAGAAAGTTCATTCTAATGTACTGTTAAATCAAAAAGAAATAAAATTGCTTTCACAAAAATAAAGTATTTTTTTAAAAAATTCTAATTTATTTATGAGATAACGGTTAAACTCTAAGAAATAGGATCTCAATCCATGTCTTAAATCAGCTTTCCCCCAAAAGATGCTTTCTTTCTATAAATATTTCTTAGCATTCACAGTTAATTAAAAATTCTCGATTCCTTTTTCAAACATGCTTTTGTAGAAGGGAAGCTCATTGAAACTGTAGATTCTGGATTAGGTTTTAAATTTGTCTATTTTAACCTCCAAAAAGAGATGATCTAAACTGCAAGATCAACAACTTTTGTCTTTTTTTCTCATCCAAGGAGACTGAGCTCATCCAACGAAGTTTGGAGCCGTTAAGCTAGTCTTTTAGGTAGATCACCACTCCAGTTAATTTAGATAAAACAAATTAGAGATGAGAGCTGAAGGAGAAAAATAAACTAAATATCTTGTAAAAAAAGAACTTGAACAACCAGTTCCTATTTTTAAAAAAATGGTAAAGGCTAGCAATTTGCTAACAAAAACAAGATCAGTTCATTGCAGGAGATTAAATCCTAAATTCGAACCACAAATAACTATATCGTGTAATGACTCTTCCTTGCAACGTTCTCTACATCTAAGGGAAAAGAGACATTTACAGAGAATTCGTCTGTCAGCCAAGAAAAGCTTAAGCAATGACATCTTAAACTTGACGACGCGAGTTTGGGGATCGTTTTGGTGACTTTTGCTACAAAATGAAGGTTCTAAGAAATACTGAAATCATAGCGATGTCTCGATTAGGGCAAAAGTTACGAACTTTTCCTAAATTTTCCTGTGATATCACACCTGGTTAGAATAGCTATGAATATGGAGAGACGCGAAATTGAGAAACCAATTGAAATTGGTCGGCATTGGCTGAGTTTATCAGCCGAGGAATTGTTGGTAGCTTGGTCGAGTGAATCTGCCAGGAAGCGGCCAGTATCTAACGGGAAATCTGCCGTATCCGTTTGAAGTATGTATTACTGTGGAGATTTATCTATAATGTGAACTGGAAAGCTAGTGAGCTGAACGTTATTAAAATTGTTATGTGTGTATGACTGTGTCATTTCAAATACTATTTTGTATGCATTTGATGTTGCTAATCTGTACAAGTGTTGTGTTTTCTGTTTGTGCTGTTCATCTGTCCAAGTTTTGCTTCGTGTGTTCGTCTTGTCCTGAATATTTGTGAATAATTATCATTCTCCAATATCAATCCGTGTTGGAGTGATTTCTCTTGTGCACCCACACAAGAATTTTTGTAACAATATAACCCCATATAGAATATTCTCTTTCATTTGGAGACCAATTAATATGAGAATATTTTTACATATCGTTCCGCTAAAGTTTAGGCTTTGTTACTAATCGTCATTATATGTTTGATATATTGAAAATGTTTTTGGTTGGTGATAGAGACTGTATTTGAGGAAAATAGAGAGTCCAATTTTTTTGGAAACATTAATTAGTCACCATTGGTTTAGTCAAAGACAAAATGGTAACTTGACCTCTTTTTAAAATGGTATCGTAAAAGTTTTGCGCATATGTTGGATGCCTACTTTCACCAGTAATGAAATGAATTTTCAAAAATATGTCATAATAAATTTATCTTAAATTCTTTTTACAGGATTAAACTAAAGCACGTGTAACAATTAATTCATTTTACGACTGCAATTATTACATTTAGCTTAAAATATGTTCAATTTCATAATTTATCGTTTTCCTTCATTTTAATATGTGAAAAAAGAAGAGTATTGTCTCCTTCAATATTTTATCGTTTGCTTTAATTCTGTAATATATAACTTAATAATTATTTTAAAAAAAGTTGGCACCTTTGGTAGCGAAATCTGTACTTTGCAACGCATTACAAAGAACAATTTTTATTACTTGTTTATTTTATTCCAACGTGCTACTTGTTCTAATTTAATCCCTAAAAAGCATTCTAAAGTACAAGAAGAATGCAAACTTTTAGCAACAAAAAGTATCAAAACAAAAGATAAAATATTAAAGTATACAATAAACTATTAAAACTATCGATGATATTGTGTTTAAATATTAAACTGAAAGCAAACGTCAAATTTTTAGATGAAATATTTTAGAGAAGATAGAACTATATATTATTGCCATTGAATAAGAATAAAAAATAATAAAACAAATCTTTCCAAATCAGGTGGCTTCTCGCCTTTGAATTTATATTCATTTGGGAAAACACCCTTTGTGCTTCTGCTGAACTTTCAGCAATTATTCTAACAATATTTTTAATTCTATGAGAACTTTTAGAAACTGTATCATTTTGTAATTACTTTGCTGCTCATACGGTCGTTAAATAAAAGAGTAAAAAAAAATGTAAATTAATAAGATTTACACATTGGTCGCCTATTCAAGTGTTCCAATCTTAGAAAGAGCACTGATAGCATCATTTTAACAACTCGTTCGACGAGCTTTACGAAAAATTAGATTTCGATTCTATTAAACTGTTGTAAACCGTATGAATCCCATCACTGATTTATGTTTCTTATACAATTGTGTTTCTTTTTTATCACAATGAAATACGTATGCATTTGAAGTATTTTTATCACATTTTAAGTACCAAAGCCGAATCAATTTTCGGGACGCCTCAGATAAATTAATTATACCAAACTTTGCCCCCAATCAAATAATATAATAGAGTATTCAGTGGATAGACAGATCCTTAATCTCTTTCTGGTTTTTAGGGTTCAGTTTTACCAATAAAACTTTCCGATAAAAAGTAAGCCTGTAAAGTAGTTACAAGATTTGGCTATTCGCGATTTTCTATTCACTAACCACGGAGACTTTTTGATTCCTTGAATTGCATATAATTACAACGCCTTGCCAACGAAAAGAAGCGTAATTGGGTATAGTAGACGAAGATAAAAAGGCAGTAAATTGAAATAGAGATAGAGTGCAATATAATCGAAATAGAATTGAAAGGAAAAAGAAGAATGGTTAAGGATAACAACAAGTTGATAGATGTTGAGGTTTGAATGAATCATCGCAATTAATTGTTTATATTGAAAGTAGTTGGAAGTGGCCCATGATCAGAATAATAGGAATCGAATCTTCTATAATGGAGAAGTATTTGAATCGGAATGAGTGATTTGGTAAGCTAAGGCTTTATTATCTGAACATAAATTATGATGAAATAAGTTAAGAGGGATTCCAGAGAAAACGATCTTGCATATTCTTTGATAGGTAATAAAGTGTATTGTATTTCTTTTACATATCTTCAATTGGGAAGATTTGAGTTGCTTGACTATTTAACTAGATTTTAAGATGGCTGTACAATTAAATAATGAAGGAAGATACTCTATGCATTATAAAAATTCAAAATTGAATTTTTAAGATTACTTTGAATATGCTAATGCACGCGCATCTTCTGTATTTGATAATTCAAAATTTTAAGGATTTGTGGGAAATTTCATTAACAACTCAAATGATTTTATTTTCAAAGAGAAAATTGGCAAAAAACTGTAAGAATATATATATATGACCATGTTCAAAATTACTATGAATGAATTTTATTAAAATAATGTCATTAATTTTTATTCACACATATTTATAATTTTTTTTACTTTATATATATATATATATATATACTTCTTTCTATGCCTTAAAAATTCTTATAATAAATGAATTCTTCCTAAAGAAAAGTGTAGAATTCGTGATTTTTTCCCCCGAAGTAGCCATGCTCTTTGAGCATCAATAAACCACTTCAAGCAGTTCGCTAGAACAAAAAATAAATAAATGCGAAACATGAAAATATTTGTGCTTTTTGACCATAAGAAGATTAATTTGGACATTACACATATACATAAAAAACCCCAACCTGAAAAATTAGTCCAAACATTACTTTCGAACAAAACGGAACAATTTCGAAACTGATCATTCGTGTAATTAGTACGTGTTTTTCCTTCCACGCACTACTTGCACGAAACCATTCGATAGCTGTCCGATCCTATAAATTGCTTTACTTTATAAACAGGTAGAATTGTTAACCTTTGCTTAAAGAAACTGGGTTAGAAAGTTAAAAATTCCTATTGATTTAGTGATTATTGAACCCAAACGATAAAAAAAAATTTTTTGCCATCTGGTAATCTGATTGTGACATTCGTAAGCAAATGCATGAACTTATTTTCTATAAAAATAATTAGAATACTTAATTGTCTTAGCTTTGATCTTGTAGTTTCTTGCTTTCATTCAAATCTAACAATCTTTATTTCTTTTTTTAACCTGAAAGGGGATGAACTCTAAACTTAGTTTTCATAAGGGGGTAATGCAATTATTCATACAAAAATGAAACAAACAGTGAAAGGCAAAGTATTTGTTTTTAGAACTTGCTTAGTTCGGAAATGTAACTGCTTACGTAAGTTTACGAAGTACGTATATCAGTATGCAATTTTGCATGCATGTATTTATGAAGTAATGCTTATTGTATTTAACGCTCTTTTCGACAATGCATTCCTATCAATTTTAATTTCTGCGTTATTTTGATAACATAATGTTATCAATATGCTGAATGACTTATAGTGTTTGTATATTTTGAACAAAAATTAGTTTGTACATGGGGATTTCAAGAAGATAATTATAGTGATGTTGAAAAGTTCTTATGCAATAGAAAAAAAATCAACGTTATTTTTTGAATCAGCACAACAAATTGTATCTATAATACATAGTTTTATATATATTCCAGGTAAAAGACAAAACTTTGTACGATAATACAATGTTATGTTGACACGAGCTATATACTAATTATGATAAAAGGAAACACACAAGAATTGAAAACCGGTATTTTGAGTATTTTAACATATGAAGAAAAATACTCATATTTTATTAATTTAATAATATTGATAACACACACGTATTATATTTGAGAATATAATTGCTGTGATTCATTACTAACTACGACTGTGTATGACATGATCTTAAAATTGACTGTGTAAAAAAATTGGAAACTCCTCGGCTAAAATAGATTTAAATTTTATATAAAATGTACAAAAATACTAATTTCATTATTTTCATTTCTGGAGATTAAGTATTTCACTAATATTGAATCAGGATTTTAATATACAATTAAGAAAATTCTTCGTTTGTGATTTTTTTTAAATCGAAGCTGAGCCTTCTCATATCAAAATATTTTAAAGAAATTTTAGCTTTGCAATTTATTTAAATTAGGTAACTAATTGTGAAACATTGTAACATATATTTTAAGCAACTTTTAACTAAATTCCAGGCTAGATTTAATGAATCTATACATCCATATAATTTAGTTTCTTAATGATAAAATGCCACGTTTTGCATTGTAAGAAACTTCATTTAAATTCTATGTTGGGTTGTATCTTTTAGAATTTTTAGCGATTTCAATCAATACATAGAAAAATAAAAGATCGCTGAACATTATTAGAGATTGTGTAAATCTGGAAGCCCTAAAAGGTCTGTGGATTCAAACTGAACAGCGGCAGTCCCCAAAAATTTAACCTTGAAAAAATATCGAATCAATAACCTGGAGAAGCTCTTCAAAAGTTGAATCACTTCATTTCTGACCTGTGGAATTAGTTAAGGTACCTTCTTCAAGGTCACAAAGAATGTAATAATTTGCATTTCAAGAAAATGACATATTGTGTCAATCACAAAACAGCCTTGAAACTATCCAACATTACATAAGTTTTAAAAAAAAAGGAAGCTTCACTCATTTTATTATTACCCAAACCAAACTACATCAAACAACATTTCAATGTCAGAGGTATTTTTGTTCTCTTTTCTTTAGAGGGAAAGTTAGTTTCCATTGCACAAAGGTACTTGTCAAATACGCGTGACATTTGCTTTTTCTCTTTAGCTCCCTCTTCGCCATCGAACCTGGTACTTGTTGAAACAACGCGAATCCGTCTACCAGCTGCGAGAACAATAGAAGTAAGCTGCGCAAACAGTGTTCTAAAATTCGAACTTTCCCTTTTTTTGTGTTTTCTTCCCTACAGCTGACCACTGACTATGCTTGAGCGGCACGACAAATGACACCATGTCACACTTCTCGCTTCGCTCCGCTGACCACTTCAGAGATCATTTTGTTCATGTTATCACCGAAACCCATTATTAAACTCGAAAGTGAACGGCGGTTGATTTCAATGAACACTGTTCGAAACCCTAGATGGGATTGGATTTTTTTTTTTTTTTTAATATTATTGTTTGCCCGGGTACGTATCCGTTTCAGGAGGGTTAAAGTATTCGGTAACTTATATGGGGTTTTTTAGGGGTGATGTGTTTTTAAAAGAACATGTAACTAGGATCCGGTATGTAATTTGGGTAAAATAATTATTTTTATTCAATTTTTTTCCGAGTAATTTATTTTAACTTTTGTCGAACGGATGGATGTTGATAACCTTGGAGGAAAATGTCTGATTTTCGTGGGTTGAAAGATCTGAAAATTAACAATGTTACCTATCAATGGCGAAGACAGGAGACTAATTCAAGTTCAAGGACGGTTAGGTTGATTAAGTCATGTGAAAGGACTTGTATTTTGTTGAAACTTTATTCGTTACTTCCTAAGATTATAATATGATCAGGTTTTTTTTTTTTTGCTTAGTACTGCAGCAATACCTTTAAATGTTAATTTGCATTTTTGCTTAAAATTATATATTTCATTATAAGTTTCCCAAACGCTCTAATTTTTTTCGTTAAGTCTTTACAAGTCACACAGAAGTGGTAAATTAGCTTACATCCATTTTATTTTCAATGGAGGGGGAGCACTTTACACAGTTGATTTGTATTTTTATTTCAAGATTCTTAAGACTCAGCTTAACATGCTAATTGCTTGGATATTATTTTTTATAAAATAATTTTTATATTGAATGATCAGAATAGAACAGATTAGTTTTTTTTTTTTTTTTAGTTTATATTAACGTCGCACTGGAAGCAACACGAGGCTATTGACGAAGGACCTCGTAATTTTGGATGTACTTTAAATCTGTGGAAGGTCCAAGTTTTTCCACAGCTTGGTGGGGCATTTGCAGAGGGAGGTGCCAGCTTATGTATTATACTCGTCACTTTACCGAGGTTCAAAATTATGAGGACCGTCGCCAATAGCCCTTGGATTGCTTCTCACTTCGACATTAATAAACAACCACTCAATTCGCATGGATATAAAAATGTTGTAATATTAATATAATTGCGAATAGTTATGAGGCATTTACTGCTTATTATACTGTATCCATAAAATTTGGAAATATTTTATAATTGTGTAATTTTTTTTAAACTAGTAACATGAAAAGGTATAAATTATTTAACACTATAGTAATTACTTTTGAATATCGAGTAATTTTACTTTATCATAATTAATACACATATTTTATTTGCATTAGTTCCGCACCACTAGCCTATGAGATTCGCGCGTCTTTCCGGGGGGAGGGGAAGCCACGTTATGGCCATGTCTGATACATTAAATAAGCCATCAATCTGATAAGAAGCAAAGAGTTCTGAAAGTTCAGAAACTTGATTATAATAGAAACAAAAAATATGATTGACGAGAAAATATGTATGGACAGTTTTTTTTAAAAAAAAATACGTCAATGGTTCAATTTATTGCCCGTATAATTTTTGACTCTTATATAAAACGTTAATTTTTCAAACCATTTTTCTTTTGTATTTTTAATCAAATGTAATGGTCTTGTCTGCTATCGGGGAGAGAATGTAATTATATACAGAAACCTTCAATATTTATTGCTCTTTCAATCGCACCTTTTCGTATTCAAATAGATAAAATAGTACAGATTTGTGGATGGTAGCAGAAATTTTATTGGATTAATATTACATTCGAGGAATCAAAATCGCCAGCAGATGGGAATCTTAAGCCCGAAAATTAAAATATAAAAAAGTAAACGTAATTAATTTTTGAACAGGACAAAGTAAAAGTGAAGTAATGTCTCTTATTTCTATTTATTGCCTGTGTTAAAATTTGATAATGTACTCATAGTTTGAAAAAGAATAAAACTGTTAAATTCTCTTACGAGAAATTACATTACAGTTTATTAATACATTACATTTTTGAGTCTACTATAAACGAACTCAAAAATTCTTTAAGAATGAAATTTTAATGGTTACTTGTGTAAATAATAAATCAAAATGTATTTTCTTTTATTCCTTTGAATTTGCATTATTACAACCCAACAGAAACGAAATATAGATATACATTACAATTTATTGTTTGATGCACTATAATAAACCAATAGAAAACTTATCAAGATCCATAATATATCTAAAGTTTTAATATATTGTTCCAAATCGATATATTTTTACAATTCAGATATTTTTTGCCTTTTACAAGAATTGTAGTCTATTGGGAACAGTTTTAATGATATTAATTAGGTTTTAATTACTGGCTTTTAATTTTTAATATCATTAACTGTATCACTCCATTCAAGTTTCAGTTTTTGAGCTTAAATATGTATTCAGCTCCTACTATTTAAAGAATACACTATTTGCACGCTTTCTCTAAATATGTTATAATTGCGCATCACCATAACAATATTTTTAAGAAATTTGTGTATGCATACTTAATAAAAAGTATAAATATGTTAAAAACTAAAACCCAAAACACATAATTAACATGCATTCCTTAAATGGAAACGAGTTTTTTAGACTGACTTTCAAAATAAGATTTTAAATATTATCGAAGTCTAATTTTTCTTTCTTCTTATTATATTCAAATATTTCAGCATTTCATAATTACGGTTTTAATTCTTACATAACATTACAATTTATATAAATTCAATATAAAATTATTTTTGTAAGCATATGGGTCCAATGACTTATGGTTTTCGGTAATATGATACATTTTCCTTCACACTCCATTCATTCCATCTTTTTCAAGTGGCCGCGGTAGCCTAGTGGTCATGGTTTCAGACTCTTGGCTGGCGGTTTTCGTTGAGTCGCGATTTCGAGCCTTGCCCACTAAAAACCCGCCGTGTAGCCGGGACCGATTCACGTTAAATCGGTCGGGACATAAAGTCCTTTCGTTGGCGTGGTGTGGAAATTAGGAGAGGGGTTTCCAGCTCAAATGTCACCCTCGTCACTTGACCGAGGCTCAAAAATACGAGGTCCGGCGCCAATAGCCTTCGTGTAGCTTCTAGTGCAACGTTAACTAAACTAAAAATTCATCTTTTTCACAGTAGATGAAACATGCATTTCGCGCGTCTCTTTGCAGAATTTCTATTGCTTTGACTTTCATAATTAACTTGGAAATAAGGAATGCTGAAACGAAAAAACGCTCACTATTTCATAAATTTGTTTTCAACATCAGTTCCTTTCCAAAGATTTATCAAAGCGATATTCCTTTCATTTCATAATCAGTGAATATTTGGAACTATTATGTTTAGAATCAGTTTCCCAATTGAAAAAAGCTTCAAAATCACTTATAAACAGTTATAATATTACAGTTTTTTACTCATGTTTTATTATTGTCTTGGTTTCAAAACACTTGGAAAAATTTATTTACCTCATATAATCCACTTACAATAAATACTCTTGTTAAAATACAAATGGTAATGTATCGTATATTTCTCCCGCAAAACGTGGAAGTTAATTCTATGCGTCACCATAAAATTACATTTAGGAGCATATTGAAACACCTGCCCCTAAAAAAAGCTGCACGCAGCCAAAAAGCAATAAACATGCAAACTGGTATCATGTGGGCAAAAATACGGCCCCTTTCCCCCTCCATTATTGACGCACACCTGGCAGAACTAAAGAGAGTTTTAATGAAAAATTAACTCTTATTTAATAATGTATAACATAAACATAAGAATATAATTTAAGAAAAATAAATTCTATGCGAAGTTTTGCAAAGAACAGATTAAGCCACCAAAAGTGAGATTTTTTTAATAATTATTAAATTATTCAATTAAAAATTAGAATGAAAACAAGCGATAAAATACTGAAGTGGACAGCAATAGTCTTTTCAGATATAAAAATTAAAGCAAACGGTAAATTATTAAATTGAATATATTTTAATTAAATGCAATTTTTAAGAAATTAAGAAAAATGTACTAAGTCATATTTTTAAAACGTTTTTTTGAATTTCACTTGGTGTGTGTGTGTCATCAAATTTTCGATCGTTAATTTAACCAACTTCCCATCAAGCTAGAGCTCTGAAACTTTGGGAATCGTTCTTACTCGCCTAACAATGATATATTTAGACATTTGCGACAAGTTTTAACTAATATTTTCGTTAATAATGCAGTTTAGCCCAACCACTTGGCGTGATTTCAAAAATTGGCACCAAACTTAGCGATTTTTTTTTGGGAGGGGGGGCTGAACGTTAAGTCCGTAAAACTGACCAGGGTTGCCTCATTTGGCAAAATACCACCAAATAATTCTTGTCGCCAGGAGTGGTTGGGTTAAATGCATTCCAACCATTTAATTTACCGGATGAACTAATTAATTTTAGCTAGTTTTAACGTTTTTAAGTATTTCACTTGGTGTGTGTCTGTCTGTGTGTATGTCAGTGTGCCATCAAATTTTCTATCATTAATTTAACCTACTTCTCATCAAGCTAGAGCTCTGAAATTTTGGGAACCGTTCTTACTTGCCAAACAATGCTATATTTAGAAATTTGCGACAAGTTTTAACTAATATTTCAATAATTTTCTGTAATAAACTTTGCCACCATATAAAAACGTTGGTTTTTATCTCGAATTATTGAAAATTGAGTTCATTATAGGTGAAAGCAGACGTCAAACGTATGCTCGAAAAAAAAATTTCGATAGAATTTTGAAAATTGATCAGCCACGAAGAATGCTCAGCTACGACATTGCAACATTTTGTGATTAACTAAAACAATGACAGCTTAAGGCTCCCGTCTACCATGAACGTAATGTTAATTCTATGGGATTTCTTCTACCGTCCTCAAATCTTGACTATTTTATCGTTTTGGATACAAAAAGATGCAATCAAAAGAGCAAAAAATAACGAAAGTTTCTGCGGAATTACGTTTTCCCTCCAACTTTTAAAAACACTTTTACTCCCACTTTAATTATTCGTTTGTGAGCTCTCCGGTCTTTAAATATATTTTTAAGAATCGGGGAGAAAATGTAACTCCGCAGAAACCTTCATTATTTTTTGCTCTTTTGGATTCTTATATGCATTTAAGTAGATAAAATAGTATACATTTGAGAGCGGTAGTAGAAATTCCATAAGATTAAAATTACATACGTGAAATCGAAATGGAAATGGCTGAGAGACAGTAATCTTAAAATTGTTTAAAACATTTTAATAGATTTTTTTAAAAAAGTATTTCATGTGTATTTTCTCTATTTGTAGATACTTTATTGAATTTATATGGAGACTTCTGACACTTGAACCACTCTTTATAAAACTGGATGCAACTTCTTAAAAAAATTAACTTAGGAAAATATAATTAATGGCTATAAAAAACGTCTTATATTATTACTGATTTTCTAGATTCAAAAACAAAAGATTCGCGTTAATTTGAAAAATAAATAAGAAGTTATTCACATCTCCAGATTATGAGGAAGAAAGGACAATAACCTATAAAATGATATAAAATGAAGAAAAATAAAATTTTAATTCCAAATATTCTATATATTAGAAAACAATGCGTAATTTTGAGACTGAAATCAATTAGAACTATTTTTAACTGGAATTGGCGAATATTTATTGTTATTCTCTTGTTCATGCTTTGACTTTGATTCGTACTGTTTAGTGTAAACAATATAAATTCTCTATTTTTTTTTCCGTATTTAAATCAAATTAAAATTACTTTTGGGTGATTACTGCTATTATTACTATCAAGAAAATTAAAATAAAAAGGAAATTTGTGTTTAAAGCTTTACTTAATGAATTTCAAAATAAATGAATAAATTTTTGTTTAAACTTACCAAAATTATGTGACATAGCTTCTTCTGATAACAAACTGCAACATGTTCTAATTGATATAAATTGTGTTAACGATAGTAAGATAAAAAAAATATGAAAAAACATATTTTGAAATACTTTAGATTTATACTTACTCTTTTAAATTGCGTAAATACATGTATTATCCACCGGTTTTTAATTTTGTTTTCTATAATTTCAAGATGGAACGAATTAACAATCATACACAATAAAAATTACGAAATAATAATATAGTGAATTCAATGCAAATTTTGTAAAGAAATTTTTAGCCACCAAAGGTGCTAACATTTTTTTAAAAAAAATTATTAAATTATTCAATTTGTTATTAGAATTAAAGCAAACAATATATGACAAAGGAATGGAAATTTTATTGATTGACTGAAAATTTGCCAGAAAAAAAAGACATTCGGAAAGCAAGTCACGTGCATTTCACGCTATATTTTGAAAAGTAATCTGCTATGACATTTTGCGGTAGACTAAAACAATAGCTCCTTTGTTGATAAACAACGATCGTTAATGTTTTCGTCATAAATATAAAAGCGATTCAAATCTCTGACTTTGGTTATTTTGACTTGGCCAAAAGATAACCATAAAAACAATTAGAATACATTATATAAAACTGCTAATTAAATTTGAAAACAAATAAAGTATACGAAGGGGGATCCGAAATGTACTTGCGTTTTCAATGACAGATGGCGGTTCTAAGGTAAGTTAATGTTAATATTGTGTGCTGCCATCTATCTAATGTCGCCACAGTACATTTATCACTAATTAATAGGTTAATTTTGATTTCGCAATTATTTTTTTGCTAAATCAAAATATTATTACTACCGCGTCGAATCGTCGTCATTCTTCCTCGAGGATTCAGGACTTCTTATTTTCACCGAAAATCAAGCTGCGATGAAAGCAATAAGTTGCTCGGGGGGGGGGGGCTGCTCTTATGAAGGCGAAGACGCTCACATCGGTTATGGCGATGTTTTTCTTGGGAGTGCGAATGGCGTCATATTCACAGTCTGAGAAAAAAAACCGATTACTGGGTAACTGTTATCTAATTCTCATCTCCCATCCCTTCCCCTACTTAACATGAAAACTTTCTGAATAGCCTTCATAAGTCTTTTTTATCACTATCTTGCATTTTGAGGAAATATAACGAGGAAACCAAAGAAAATATCCCCCACCTTTTCACGCATCCTATTTCGATTACAACAAAATACTCAATTGAATGTAGTCCCTCTGTCCTTTAATAATTAGTATTAAGTGAATATTAAAACTGGTATTATTGGCGAATACTGCTGTAAGTTATGCAGTAGTCCAAAATTGCGAAGCTTTCAATCAAAACTGATGTTTCATGACATCTGTCATTTGCTTTTGACACGCCTATCAATTTTTAGGTTAACCTAATTATTACGAATTAGAACTATTTTTCTAATTACATCTGCCTAGACAACTCAATAGTTTTATTTCAATTGAATATAAACCCATTGTTAAAGTAAGATGAAAAAAAGAGTTTTCAATCAAAGATGGAGTTTCAATTGTCTAGTTATTGATGCATCAAAAGGAAAACGAAACGCTGCAGAAAGGTGCAATTATGTTAGCGGCAAAAAAAAAAAACAGTGCAACAGAATGACCATATCGAGAATTTGATAATGTTTATTACTTGAAGAAACAAAACTGTGGATGTGTTTATCATGGAGAAAAAAAATATGGCGAAAGGCATCGTAAAATCATCACCTCATGCCGAGAAGAGAGTAAGAAAGGAGGAATAAAAAGTAAAAAACAAATTTTTTTCTATGGCTAGAATGAACTTCAATGAAAATGTATTGAAAATGACCATTTATTATCATCATAAATTAAAATTTAATTGAAAAATTTTAATTTTTTTTTTATTTATCAAAATGCTAAACTGTTATTTTCAGACATTTTCATTCTTATTGGCGGTAGAAAAATTATTTTCTACTTTTTAGTTCTTTTCTCTTTTGCCGCAAGAATGTGTTGAGTGTATTTTTTAAAAAAATTATATACATCTTTTCCTACTTTTTTGGTCTTTATTTTCAACTACAAAAAAAGTATTTTTTAGCTTTTTTTTCCCTTTTAAATTGTAGTTTTATAATTGAATATTGTATTGTCATTCAAAGTGAGTTTTGCGTGGAGAAATTTCAAGGTTCTAGCTTATAGGGAAATAGGTGAAAAACTGATGAAAATATTAGTACCAAAACAGTGAGAGTTAATAAGAAGTTTTGGATATAAAGGAAGCTATTCTGGAACATAAGCTTCATTTGTAAGATTAATCTTTTATTTTATTGATATAGAAACATATTTAACGCTTATTTTCCTGCAAAAACTCGCGAAAAAAATTGTGCATATTTTGAAGTAATCAATAATAAATTTTAAAGTAACCAATTTACTAGAATACTCGGAATAAATTTTCTAAAGTATACATTTTTGCTTTGAAATTAAAAGCTAAGTGTATTGAGTTCGAACAATTCGGTAATCAGAATATTTTGCGATAAAAAAAAAAGAATCAAATTATTGGCATGCTTGTTTTAGCGTGAAAGGAAATCGTATGTATGCATCATCGTAAAACACACACATACACAATGGCCGAGATTATATTTATACATCTGGTTACAGAAATAAAAGAAAAACCACGCACAAAACAAACAGAAATAAAAATAAGGTAAGTATCGTGCTTATAAACGGACGTTAACGATATAATTTCCATAATTGTTTTTGCGTCTTGAACATTCCTTTCAGCATAATTGATTGAATAAGAATACCATTCATAAACTTTCTTCCTAACGGTGCAGCTAATGCCATTTAAATAATTACCTAAATATTATTATTTTATTAATTGATTCTGAGGCATGAATGCGGGATCTCTTACGTCATCAAGTGCAGATTTGTGAATTATTCAAAACTTATGGGGAAAAAAATCTTTGTATTACCAGTTGCATATTTTAAAACGTTTTTCTGAATTTCACTTGGTGTGTGTGTGTCATCAAATTTTCGATCGTTAATTTAACCAACTTCCCATCAAGCTAGAGCTTTGAAATTTTGGGAATCGTTCGTACTCGCCCAACAATGCAATATTTAGACATTTGCGACAAGTTTTAACTTATATTTTCTTTAATAATGCAGTTTAGCCCAACCACTTGGCACGATTTTAAAAATTGGTACCAAACTTGGCGATTTTTTTTTTTGGCTGAACATTAAGTCCGTAAAACGGACCAGGGTAGCCACATTTGGCAAAATACCGCCAAATAATTCCTGTCGCCAAGAGAGGTTGGGTAAAACTGCCTTCCAACCATTTAATTTACCGGATAAATCAATTAATTTTAGTTAGTTTTAACGTTTTTATGTATTTCACTTGGTGTGTGTCTATCTGTGTGTGTATCCGTGTGTCATCAAATTTTCCATCATTAATTTAACCAACTTCGCATCAAGGTAGAGCTCTGAAATTTTGGGAACCGTTCTTACTTGCCTAACAATGCAATATTTAGATATTTTCGACCAGTTTTAACTATTATTTCAATAATTTTCTTTAATATACTTTGCCATCATATAAAAACGTTGTTCTTAAAAACGTTGGTTTTTATCTCGAATTATTTCCTTTATTATTCACTGGTAAAATGATGTCTCTGAATTGTTAAATACAATTTAAATTCAAGCGAATTATATGTATTTATTCGTTAATTATATATATATATATATATATATATATATATATATATATATATATATATATATATATATATAGGGGGTGCATGAGTGTGTGTGTTATGCTCATATTTATAACATCTCCTGATTTCATGTTAACAAATGGAGGTACCAGATCAGGCGTCGTCCTCCTGAATAAGCTTTCCCAATCCGTGGCCCCCAGCAATCGTTCGCTTACGTACAACCAACTCTTTTTTTACATGGTAGATACGTTCCTTAGAAAACCATGCAAAAAATCATGTAAAAAAATACATGCGACATATGGTAAATCTCGGGATATGTTCCACAACTTTAAAAAATCTTGTCAGATGAAAAAAAGATCTAAATATTTTTCCAAATAACCATGCAAAAGAAGTAATAATGAAATCCATATTACATATTTGAAAAACAGAAACAATTCATTTTTATAACAAAAAAAAATTAAAATTAGTGTACAGTGAAAATTCAGTCTGTATGTACATACAACATATAAAAATTCAAATTGAAATTAGGAATAAAACTACTATCTAACAACTATTCATCGGTACTTGATAACAAGCGCTCACGTGTATTACGAACTGAATCAAAATTCCTATCATCAGTAGATGTGTCAATATATCTAGCACGACTGTCGGCTTTGATTCAAATGAAGAATTTCATTCGTTATTAACGGCTTTTAGATGGGTTTTATTGTTACAAAATCTGATATTAACGTATTTTTTTGTTTCTCAAATTGCTTTTATAATTTTTGGTATCCTGCTACACAAAACTTAAGATTTCTTAGAAATTTTAATGTACGCTCTATGTCAGGATCATGAGTAAGAAAATGTTGTTCCATACTTTTAGCAAATTTCAAGTCCTCGCGAATTAAATCAGCTGTTAATAACTGAACTTCACCATCGACTTTTTTATTATAGACTTCTTTATTATCAGAAACTGTCATAAATTCTATGAAATGGTCCTCCACCAAAGGGCTTTCTAGCATCAATTCTTCGATGTCAGCCGTTTTCATGTAAAAACCTTCGCCACCAATTGCATTTGATAGAGTTATAATTTCAGAACACACAGGCAATTTTTATACTATAAAACTTCCAATACAGTTAATAATAGTACAGTTAATAATAGTGCGAATAATAGCACAGTTAACAATATTGTAAATGCAACATTTAACATTCTTTTAATTTCAAAATCGGTAATATTTTCAACTAACACTTTCTTTGATAGTGAGAAAATCATAAAAAATTCTTAAGAAATTATATTCATTTTTCTCCCCTATGTGTTACGCAATAGGCATGCCGGTATATATTTGTTCAAAATTACCATCCGCGTCAGAAGTTATATCTCGATATAAGAAAAAGTGTGCTAAGTTTTTGGAAGAAAGATGGTTGGATAAAATGTTGAATGCTATATAATTTGATAAATTGAATCAAGTCGATTACGTAATCAAAATTAGTCCAATGAAAATCAGAGCTCGATGGTGAAAATCTAGTCTTATTTCTCGGTTAGTAATAAACCTAACAGCTCAATTTAAGAGAGCTGAATATAGATCTCCAAAATGAAAACCACTTGATCAATCGATATTTCAAACTATAACATCATTTAAAATGAAACTGAAATATTTAGCAATCTCAAATTAAAGCAGACTATTTTATGCTTTTCGATACATCAGCTAAATACGAACCTATGAACAATAAAATGCATTTGCTGTTCAATCTCATTTGGGATTTGGGCCGCGGTACCCTAGTGGTCAAGGTCGTGGACTAGCGGCCGACGGTTTTCGTTCAGTCGCGGGTTCGATCCTTGGCCGCCAAAGACCCGCCGTGTAGCCGGGGCTGATGCACGTTAAATCTGTTCGGGGCCCAAAGTCCTTCCGTTGGCGTGGTGTGGTTTGGGTTTATAGTTGGATCCTATCTTAGCCCACAACTTGACGATAGAAAACAAAATGGCGTCAAAACCTGCGATAGATGCGCTGAATTGGCTTTTGTAGTGCAATCCTATTAGAATCTAGTTTAATGCGTGATTTAGTGCTGCTTTGTATTCCGTCGCCAAAGCTAAGGCTAAAATAGGGATTTACTGGAATTTAAGAACAAGTTTCAAGATTTCCAGAAAATTCATCAACCTTTTATCATATTTGTAGCTCCCATTTCAGTTGACATTGGCATTTTAATTACCAAATTGTGAATGGAATGTATAAAACTACAGTCTGACCTTTAACACAAAGAAAGATTTGAAATCATGTCACTTTACTGTACTTCTATAAGCTATATCTTCCCTAAAATATCTCTCGTTTCCCAATCATCTGTTTAGAAACATCTACGTTTGAAAGCAGCCATTTTAAAGGATGAAGCACAAGAGAAACTGAAATATTTGATGAATGCCTTGAGAAATTATCGAGAGTCGGAACTATTTACAGTTCGCATATGAAACATTAATGTCTCAAATACAGTGTCAAACCTCCCACTAATTTGATATTGCTATCTTATCTCTTATTTTAATAATAAACAAATTTCAAAAATTAAAATTGACATAGCCAACATGTGTTTACTTTTTTTCCCTTTTTTGCTCTCGAAAAAGTAAAATTGTTCAAAATGAATATTAATTAGAGTAAAATAAGCGTACTTCCAAGCCCCATGTTCCACGGAAGCAATGACTTTCGAGAAAAGAAAATTAGTTTTTCAAATTTCTAATGCATTTTTATTTTCTCAAGCAAAATATTCCAAAGTACGAAAACGTTGCCAACGTAAGCAACAAAAAAATAAAAGCAGATGATTCTGCCATAAAAAATTCCATTTATAAATTAAACACTAAAATAAGAGCAAACGATAAATCATTAAAGCAGACAATAACATTCTATTCGGATATTAAAATAAAAGCTGACAATGAAATATGAAATTAAACATACATCTTAGCGACGCAATATACCTTAAGCAAATTAAATGTAATTATTATAATCATTATGCATTATGATGACAATCTTTTGAGCTTAAAACCATGTAATCTTTATTTCATTCCCAAGCATTTTTGTTAACGCCATTTTCTCACAAAAAAACGTGTTAGGTCATGTTAAAAATTTATAAATTAATAAAATTTAAGTTACTACAATGTATTAACCATTTTTTGAATGATATGGATCTCTTTGACAATATTTTGAATAAGAATTGATATCAGATATCGTTAGTGTTAATATATTTTATGTATGGTCTGAAACAATTCACCTTTTCAATAAGGGCCAAAACAACTTATCTGTTTCCAATGTGGTTTAGGGAAGCTAAAATGTTGGACTCCTCTGATCCTGAGAAAGTGCTAAAGTGGCAAAGTGAGTAAAGTAAAGACATAGTTAACAAAAATCAAAATGCGATTGCTTTTCTTCTAAAATGTAAACTAAACGGAAAAACATGTTCCAGTTAAGATTGAGATTGTTCTGGCTGATATAAATGATAAAAGGGAGGGGAGATCTCTAAAAATATTTTGTCACACACACATATATATATATATATATATTAAAATATCAAAAGAATCTCTACGTAAATCAACAAAGTGTTTTAATTTAAAAAGTAGTATGTGTATTACTGTATTTTGTAATTTATTAAAAACTCTTACGTAATAAAGTAGAAGAAACTAAGTTATAACACATCGGCTGATAAGTTCCTGGTCTGAATCGTAGATGGCGCACCAAATACAGAATTAATATTTTTTTAGTAAGTACTAACTTTCAAAAAGTAGCTGTAAACATTTCATGACCATCTGACGTTTGGTTCAAAAGCTACAGTGGCTTAGGGTGAAACAACTTTTTTTATTTTCAAAACAATGGAAAAAAATAATTTCGTGTTTTGATAAAACATTACTTTTTGATGGGAAAAAACACCGTTGAAACGAAAGCATTTCTTCATAAGTGTCATCCGAACTCTGCACCAGGAAAATCGATCATTATTGAATGGATTGCTGGATTTAAACGTGATCGTACGAACACAGATGATGCGCCACGCTCTGGTCGCCCAAAAGAGGGGGTTATACCGGAAAACATCAAAAAAGTTCACAAAACCGTTTTGACAAACCGTGAAGTGAAGTTGCATAAATAGCTGACACTCTAAATATATCAAAGAAACGTGTAGGCTTTATTTTGCATGAACATTTGTCTATGAGAAAGCTGTTTGCGAAATAGATGCCGCGTGTGCTAACAGTAGACCAAAAACAACAACGAGTCTATGATTCAGAGAGCTATTCGAAGCTGTTTCGGCGAAATAAAAAAAAAAAGACTTTAACGTATGTAACGATGGTTGAAACTTGGATCCACCTTTATACGCCAGAGTCAAATCGACAATTCAGCTGAGTGGACAGCAGCCGGTGAACCTCTCTCACTCAAAGCGGCCAAAAGCGAAACAGAGTGCTAGCAAAGTTATGGCATCCGTATTTTGGTATTTTGTTTATCGATTATCTTGAAATAGGCAAAACAATTATTAGCAATCGCTATATGGACCAACTGGAGCGTATGAACGAGAAAATTTTGAAGAAATTGCCTCTTTTGCAAAAAAAAAGGAAGTGATCTTTCACCAAGATAATGCACCGTGTCACAAATCTTTGGCTACGATGGCAAAATTGAGCGAATTACACTTCGAATTACTTTCACACCCACGCTATTGGCCCCTTGCGAGTATAACCTGTTTTCAGACATTAAAAAATGCTCGCCGGAAAGAGATTTAGTTCGAATGGGGAGGTGATTGCCGAAACAAACGACTATTTCGAGACCAATAATAAATCGTTCTTCAAGAAAGATATCGAAATGTTAGAAAAGCACTGGAAAGATTGTATTCATCAACATCTTGTGGGAGACTATGTTGATGGATAAATTCGAATTTATCTGAAAGAATCATGTTTTCTTCATTAAACTGGGAACTTATCAGCCGATGTGTTATTATTTGAGAGCAAAAGATTTCGAAATGACTATTGTAAATTAGGATAAAATATTAAAATATTAGTAAGATTTATAATGAATATTAAACTTGGAAAAATAAAACTTAGATAATTAAATTCATAACTTATCAATATTTACTTCAAATTCTATAATTCAATTTTTAAATAATTTTATGGGAAAAAAAATCTTGTTGAATAATGGACATCAACTGAAGAAATGCTTTCACGCTTTTTATAATTTTTCTTGTTCAAAACCATAATGTTATAGCTATTTTCCTTTCTTAAAAATTGTGATATATTTGACACTGGTATTCCCAGAATATATTACAAAATATTGTTATTACGTCATTGTTTTCAATGTGGTTAGTACGAAATCAAGTAGCTTTACTTATTTTTGTCTCTTAAAAATCGTTAACTCCTAAAATTGTCTCTTAAAACTTCGTTGTCTCCTAAAAATTTTGTCTCCTAAAACGTTACGCTGATATTTTTTCCGAATGTATAGTTAATTATGGAAGCCATAAGCTAAAAAAAAAAAAAAAATGTCATCCGTACTTAAAGATTAACAATACTGGAATTACATATTATCGGGAATTAAAAGAGAATTTAAACAACTATCACACAAAAATTTCAAGCTGCCGTATGAAAATTCCACGACAAGATCTCCCAAATTTTACTGTGGAATTAAATATTAACACATTTCAAAGATTATACACCTTGCATTAATAAACATCCTATTCTCATTTATATTTGATTATGTTACTAAAACTGAACTTTCTTTTTTTGAAAAGAATATGAAAAGTTCATTACTTTCAAAACATGGAGAAGTAAAAAAAAAATACTTGACAGTCGAGAAAAGTGCAGAATCACTCAAAACGAAATTTTGTGAGAACAAGAGCAAAAGAAAGAAAAAGAGCTGAAATTCTTGAGGAAATCAAATAATTTTTCAAATTGCTTTAATTCAGTTGTTATGGATGACGCGACCTCAAAATTAAAAATGATCTCATAATACAGACATCAAGACAGATATGGATTCAAAAATAAAACCCTGCATTAAAAAGTAATGTGTATATTGATTTCACACGAATATCTACTATCTAAAGAATATGAAAGAGATAAAAATGCAATATTTTGAATCATCTTTTGCTAGAACTAGTTATATTTTCTTTCCTTAAAAACTTCTGTTAACAACATTTTCAAGTAAATTAATTATTTTTATTTCAAAAATATCAAATTTCTTCACACTGAATTAAGAACATGTAAATAAAAGCATAAAAAAAATCCAAATTTTTAACTTACCAAAAGCACTACAGAACATAGAACATTCGAATGAAATAAGGAAGAGTTGAATGTCTTCGGAATTCCTCAGTATGTAACTGAAGGAGGCTGTGTAACTAAAACACCTCACGACTTTTTTTGTTTTCTTCCAGCGTCGAAGAGTAGGTATGTGTAAATCAGGCCTATTAAGAGAGTATTCCTATTTACATATAGGCACAAGATTAGCAAGACTCATAAAAGGGAAAAAAAATAAAGCGCCATTTGTTTATTTCAACATTGTAGTTCTGCGGTTGCGCAAATTGCGTTTTTATTGTATGCGATGGCAATTTTAAGACCGGTGTTTTTTGAAATGCTATTTTTAATGTGGATAATATTTATTGATGTCCATAAGCAAAATACGCCACAAAAATTACCTTATGTAATCAGTTCAAAATACTTTTTTTCGTAGCACTTTTGCTCTCATATCAAACAATTACTGTGAAGTTACGATTTCCTAGGCAACTGGTTCCGTTACCTAGCAGCCGTAATATATCAGTGGATGACGTCACCAAATGCCTAGCGACGTCATTCACCGCAATATTGCGGCCTCCAGATAACAGGAAACCATATTATAGTTTAAAACAACCATATCTCAATTTTAAAAGATAAAAACTATCTCCGGAAACTTCTACAACTTTTGCTTGGATAAAACTACTTTTTATTAATAAGTTATTCCATCTCCGACAACCTATTAAAAGAAAGGTATATCTCTCCCTATAAAATCTAATTTTTTCTTTCTCTTGAAAATCTAATTATTACAACTGCGATTATCCGAAACGTCAATATTCTAAAATGCTTCGAGCACATGGATGCATAAATCAAAATTTTTAAATCTTTCTTTGTATAGTCACGATTAAAGTGTTTATTTAGATCACATATTAGTCTTAATTCCAAAAACTATTGTCCCATGGAATAAATGGAATCGACACAGATTTAATATGTCACAGTTTCTAAATACTCACGATAAATGAGAACTTTTTCTTTGAATAGTAATCACAGACTACTCTTAATTCTAAAAGTTGGAATTTTAGGGAATAAAGGGAATCTATACACGTTTAATATGTCACTTTTCCCTCAATACTGAATAGTAATGGGGAGAATTTAGGGAAAGAAGTTTCAAATACAAGGAGTGTTCCGAAAGTAAGTTTCGTCATTTTTTTTGAGGAAGCACATGTTACACTGGATGAAACAAACAACAAGAATCCACACACATCGTTGTTTCAACTACGGTAGTAGCGTCACTGGAGAAGGAATGACGCATGCGCAGAGCGACGAAGAAAAGAGAGTGGCAGCAGACCAACGTTCCCGAGACGTGACTAACAACGGGGTCGGCAATGGAAGTGCGTGCTTTTTTCCGATATGAATGGGCACTTGGGATTAATCCTCCACGAACGCCGGCAGACCGTGTAGGGTGAACAGGTCATATCTCGTCAAATGGTTGGAGGCTGGTGTTTCATGTTCAGGAAAGAAAGGCAGCGTGTGGAGGATGAAGATCGATGTGGTCGGCCATCCACATGCACGAATGAAAACAATACTAACAGAATACAGGACATGATGTTTGCGTATAGGCGCTTATAACAGTGTTAGACGAGGATCCACTCGACGTATTGGTCGCCTTCAGGTCCTTCCAAAACAATACCGAGGAGGAGCAGGTTTTGCGACAATTAGGTGTGTGTTTTCTTCAAACTGACTGCACGCTACAACAAATATCTCAATGTCGATTGTGACGATATCGAAAAATAGAGCACTGTGTGATGTCAACGTTGCCACACACACATCTGATCAAAATTCAAAATTACGAGCCGTATCGACAGTCAAAATTTGGCTAAACTAGGAAATATAAGAGATGTTAAAGATAATGAACTAAATATAAATTGCAACAATATAGAACATAATAATAGAACTAATTAGATGTAAAGTAGTAATTTACTTCGAACGTTTTGAAGGAACGCAAATTATGCGTGGGTAATTTCGAGATGTGGGTGATAAAATCTTTCTGTGTAGTTTGTCAAAGTGCATATTATTGCTTATCAAAAACTAAAAGAGGAGCGCTTATTAAAAATAAATTATATTTTCGAGCATACAATAAACATCCTTTCATTTCTCAGCCTTTGGTTCATAAGGAGAATTAATTTATAGTTACTAATTCAAGTATAATACGGTATTTTCTTCCTTTATGTTCTCGTATGTGATTTTAAACGCGCATTGCGCAATAGTTTTAAGAAATACAGTGTTCTTTATTAGTATTTTTGACTTTTTTTTTCCCCCCGTCTGTTTTGGTATCGGTGTGTTCTATATTCCATATCATTCGGGGAAAAATGCACTTACTGTATTTCATTTAAATAAATTTTTTACATATTTACAATACAACGAATATATTTTTCCCTTGAATTTTTTTAATCAGATATTGATTTTTTTTTTTTCTCTTAATATTTAGAAGGGATAAAATTTAATTAATACGCAGCCTAGTTTAGAAGAATTTTAAATAAATCTTGAAAAGAAAACAGCTCAGTTACACAAACAACGTTTGTCGGAGAAAAGTTATTGAGAAGTGTCCGAGTATTATTTATCTGACATTCCTAATGAGATAATTTTTATGTTTTGCACTCTTGAACAGTTGTCCTGACTAATCACTTTGTTTTGATTCCAACCGGAAGACCTTAGATATAGATGATTGACTCTAAGAAAGGGCACAACACGCTAATAACAATGCTACAATTAAATTCACTCTTTATCTTTATTCACGTTTCTGAATAATAAAATATCAAAGGTTATTCATTTAGATCTTACTATTTCTTTACTACTACCGTAGTGATAAGAAAATTCAATGAATACGAAAGGAGATAGTACAGTACTAAATGAAACTATTCGATGAACTCATTATATTTTTATAAAGTTCAAAAATTCGTTTTAAAAAAGAATTATAAATAAGGCTTTTAATTAAAAACTTGCTTTAAAGTCTAAATTTAATTGAATTTCGATATTACACTCTTACTAAGTTACAACATCATTAATTTTTAAGGGGTTCACTTTCCTCTGTAAAAACGGTGACATACCCGCGAGATGCATTTTCGACCCTCTTCGTATTCCCTTTTCTTTTTCTTCCTTCACTTTAAGTGGTCTCGGTAGCCTAGCGGTTTTGGTCACGAACTCGTGGTTGGCATTCTTTCCGTATTATTGGATTTTAGTCCCGATGCAACTGAAGACCCGCCGTCTAGCGGGGCTAATGCACATCAAATTTGTTGGGCCTCCAAATCCACCTGTTGGCATGTTGTAGAAATTTGAAGAGGGAGGTGTCAGCTCAGGTGTTGTCCTCGTCACTTGACAGAGGTCCGTCACTAGTAATCTTCTTGTTGCTTCTAAGAACATTATAGATAAATACATATGTACGTAACAATTATTTATAAGACGTATTTGAATCCTGAGTGACGAACTATTGTTTGATACAGCTTATCCCAATACGGCGCGACCGCGGTAGATCAATGGTAGTGGTCGCGGACTCACTACCTGCGATTTTCATCGAATCATGGATTCGAGCCCTGATGCAACTAAAGAACCGCCGTGTAGCCGGGGCTGATGCACGTTATATCTTTCAAGACTGATAGCCCTAGAGTTGGATGGTGTGGAAGTTCGAAGAACAGTCTGCCAGCTCAGGTGTCGTCTTTATCACTTGACCGTGGTTAAGTCTACGACGTTCGTCATCACCAGTATTCGTATCACTTTCCAGTACGAAGTTAAAAATTAATTAATAACCTAATATTGTCCTCGCGCCAATGAATCCAACCAATCGTTAAAATCACTAAATTTATTTTGTCTTTAAAATACCAGAATAAGTTTAAAAAATTACAAATAAAAGGGGAAAAAATTTAAAATATTCAGACGCTATAATTGTTAGAGATACTACTTAAAATTTAGTTTTATTAAAGTCGCAAGAAGCAACACGAGGGCTATTGGCAACGGACCTCGTAATTTTGAACCTCGTTCAAGTGACGAGGACGACACCTGAGCTGGCATCCCCCCTCTCCTAATATCCACTCCATGCCACGGGAGGATTTTGGGCCCCGATAGATTTAATGTGCATCAGCCCTGGCTACACGGCGGGTCTTTTGTGGCCAAGGCTCGAATCCGCGACTCAACGATAACCGCCGGCCACGAGTGTGAAACACCATGACCACTAGGCTACCGCGGCCATACTACTTAAAGACGGCTAAAATTTAAAAAAAAAAAAACTTTATTTTAAAAATGGGAGGGCTTTTTTTTAAAAGAAAAAGTTTGTGGTTTATTTTTTTTTTAGCTGGAAACGTTATAAGGTTTTTTGAAACATTGTTTATTCTACTTTTTTTATGTATTATGTACATTAAATTTGGTACAGTTACAATTTGTTCATTTGTTTCAGCACAACACACACTCGAAAACTACGTAACTTGTAAAGAGAATATTATAAATACCTTTAAAGTTGCTTTTCCATAATATTGTAAGAAATAATAGCTCTAATTCGGAGCCATTTCATTATAATAAGAGAGTTTAAAATATTGCTTTACTATACATACATTCTCAAAATTTCTGCTCCATACATATTATTCGAAATGAAACTAATTTATATTTATAAAGAAATCGATATAATTAAATGAAAAAAAACGTCGGCTATTTTGTGAAACGAAATACACATTTTGGCCACACTTTAAAAATTCTAGATAATTATCAAGTTTAGTTTTAGTTTTAGTTTATTTTTAACGTCGCACTAGAATCAACACGAGGGCTATTGGCGATGAACCTCGTAATTTTGAACCACGGTCAAGTGACGAGGACGACACCTGAGTTAGAACCCCCACTCCTAACATCCACTCCACATCAACTAGATAATTATCAAATCGATTCATTTGTCATAATGATGATTTACGCGTGTTTAAAGGGAAATGATATTGATACTTATTAGCTAGCACATTAAATTATCTTGCTTGAAAACAAATTTAACTTACAGCATACAAAATTAATTTTTTTTCTTCGTTAACGAAACATTGTAAGATCTCTCTCTCACTCACTCTTTCTCTTGGTTTTTTCCTTTGTTATATAATTTTATCTGGTATCAAAATAAATTTACTTAAATGCTATTTTCACAATAATGTAGTGAGTAATCTCATACGAGGAAATTAAAAATTAAAAAAAAAAATACAATGCTGACCAAAGAAAAGATAGTGTCTTAATTTTAAATCTATCCTCTTAAACTATTAACACACACAAATAATACAAAAATACGCTGAAGAGCAAAATAAAGATTCAATAGAATAATACTGTAATCCCAGAAATTAATTTAAATTGATAAAACAGCACGAACATAAGGAAAAGTAGAAAGAGTACGGACAAATAAAAAACACTCCAACAAAAATGTAAAATAAAGTTGGAAAATCTGTATTTAATAAAGGCCAGAGTAAAATTACATTAAAAAAAATCTTTTCGACTATCTTTTTTTCTCATTTCAATGATTCGTTTTGAAAAAGAAATTGAAAGACAGAAAAAAGTCAGTAGTAAGGGAAAACTATAAAAACACACGTTGCATTAGGTAGTGTTACAAAATATTTGAGCAATTTCCGAATTTCATTTATATAGATACGAATACAAATTTTCAAATGCTTTTAACAATATTTGCCTCAAAGAATCATGCATTTCTGATTGTCTTAAGTTAGAGAAAATATACTGGTTATGCATAGAATTGATAATTGTGAATTATATATATCGCAGAGCAGTTTAATTTCGTTTTTTATTAACGTCGCACTAGAAGCAACGCTAGGGCTATTGGCGACGGACCTCATAATTTTGAACCACGGTCAAGAGACGAGGACGACACCTGAGCTGGCACCTCATTCTCCTAACATCCACACCACACACCAACGGGAGGACTTTGGGCCCCGACAGATTTAACGTGCATCAGCCCCGGCTACACGGCGGGGCTTTGGTATCCAAGGATCGAACCCTTGACTGAAAGAAAACCACCGGCCACGAATCCGAAACCATGACCACTAGGCTACCGCAACCCATATTACAGAGCAGAAAATAGTATAAAACTATAATTTAACTGTTTCTTTGTGACGACATCTTAAATGTTATTCTAATTATAAAATCTAAATTTCGATTTAAGTTCAAGCACAGATAAAATAATTAAAATAGTCAATGGTCTTGCAAACAATTGTTTACTAAATATTCAAAAAGGGGGATGACCTCAAACAGTTTAAAGTCTCTGTCCACGAGTACTGACAACTTCTGCAATCTATCAAAGAATATGATGCTAGTACCTGTTTCAATTACTCCGACAGTGTTGAGTCCTAATCTTAAATCCTCACTAACGCCACACTACTTCCACGCATATCACACTAACATTTTTCTTATTACTACAACCTTTATTATCTTTAATTAAATTCTCTATGGCTTTTATGCTACTTGATTACATATATTCACTCTCCACTTTCAAAGTTTATTTAATTTACATCACATTTCATTTGATTGGGAAAAAGCTGGGAATTTAAACACAAATTAGAAAGAAATTCCAGATGATAGCCAAAGAAAAAATTCGTGCATAGCACATGTAAAATTTTTTATTAATCTTAAAAAACAGTAGGTTTCTTACTGAATTTTCTCAGAATTTTTTTTAGAGGTTGATAATTTTAATGCCGAAAATTGACTCTAAATAACCAAAGTCTGACAACGTCTAAATAACGACATTTTCCTCTTTAAATAATTCGTGTTATTGAAAGATGAGATCAGTAACACTTCCGTAGTGGGGTCAAAGATGTTGATCAAATGAGATACTACAGAAACGATTTGTAAGTATTAGAAACATACCTAAAAAGGAAATAAAAGGCGGCTTAATAAATGTGAAAAAAAATGGTAAACAAATGAAAGGGAAATCAATTATAGAATTGTTTATCAACATAACTATCTATTATTTGAATTAGAATGCCAACAATTAATACCACTTGCATGCGAATTTTAAAAGAAAAAATTTATTTATTTTTATAATTTATGTCAATTTTGATAGCCTCCAAAACTTGACATCCTAGGCAAATGCACGTGTTCCTCAATGGGTAGATATAAAGGATATTTTTTCTTCTTGTTGCCATGTTTTCAAATTCAATTCCGATGAAAGAAACTTTTTAAAAATATGTGGAGTAATTTTTGAAGTTAATAGTTCCAAAGAGGCATTGATAGAGAAACCATTTCTGTTTCTTAAAATATAATGATTAAATAAATAAATAAACATGCAGAAAGAAAATATTAGACAATATTTTGAGAAATATTTAACTTAATACATCGTCTTTGCTCTTTATGTATATATTTATACATTCTAAATTACCACTCTCAACTATTTCCATTTCAGAATCCAAAATAAGACGCATTAAGACGAAAGATAGATAATAGAAAACATTAAGAAAATATAACACATAAAAAAATCAGAAATTTATAGTTCAAAAAAATTCAGCAGCTTCTTACAAAATTACTGGAGATCTTTTGACTTCAGAAGTTTTATGGTTGATATTTAAATTCGATATTCCGATTGTGAATGCAAAAATTAAAAATTCCGTCAAGTATTTTTTTCTTGTTTTTAAATTGAATTGTGTACTCAATACTGCCAAGAATTTATTCACCATAATTTATTTTAATTTAAAAATCTCCAAATCTAAGTTGATAATTAAGTTTAATAAAAGTTCCCAAATATGAGATTTATATCTTTTAAAGAAACTCAACGTTTTTATGATAAGGTATAAATTTTTTTCTAGGTAATAATTTTTATTCTAGGTATAAATTTCTATATAGAAATCCCGAAACAAGGGAATACAAAAGATGAATACTTTCAAATACGTATTTTTGAGAGGGAAAGTATGCTTCCTAACTTTAAGAATTAAAAGGAAAACTTTTGGTAACTAATTTCATCACTAGATGACACCACAAAATGACCTTCATGAATAACTTCCATGAAATGTACAGATCTAAGATGGGAAAACATGCGGCTCTTTCTTGAGTTAATTGCAATTTACATTGAAAATTTAAATCCGAGTTTTCTTTATTATTTCAGAACTTTTTTCACTGGATAAGTTCACACTTACAGAAAGCTGCTTGCCGTCTAATTCTCTCAACTCAACGTATTATTTAGAAACTTTGTACTCCGCAATGAAGTTTATGAAGTCGAAATATCGTTCGCGGTAGACCAATAATCATCAAATTTTTAAGACTAATTTCAAAAATTTGACCAAAGGTCTTCATAAAATGTTATGGTTTTTATCATATTTCTTATACTTTTTATAATATTTCTTTTCTTTTTATTATACGTTTCATTATTAAATTTTCGAGATAATTATTTTGTATTTTCATTATCTTAGTTACATTTTCAATGGAAAATAACACTACATTTGAGATTTGTGTAATTTTATTCATTAAATTAAATTAAATTTGTGTATGATTTTTTTATAACATATAAAAACTAGAATGCGGCTTTCGTGTTGATTTCATGCATGCCTATTCTTGATACAGATTTCAATACTAGCCTTTAAGCTACTTTTCTCTGTTATTAAAATTTACTTTTTTTTCTATTTTTTCAAGGAAACATTTTATCTCTTCTTCGCATAATCTCAAAGGAATATAAATTTTGGCATCAAATTTCGTCGCTAGATGGCATTGCAAAATAATATTTAAGAAGGATTTCAGTGATTATTTTAGTAACGTCCCACTGAGCAGCGACATTAGGGCTATCGGCGACAGAACTCGTAATTTTGAGCCTCGATCAAATGATGAGGACGATATCTGAATAGGCACTTCACTCTCCAAATTTCCTCATCACGCCAACGGGACTTCGGACCTTGACCAGATTTAATGTGCATCAGCCTCGGCTACGTTGCGGTTCTTTTGTGGCATCAAGGTTCGAACCTCCGACTTGACGAAAAAAATGCCGGCTGCAAGTCCGCGACCTCTTGGCTACCACGGTCATGACAGAATTCGGAGTTATCTAATAAATTACAACAGTAGACTTGAAAATTTCTGTTTTTACTTTTGATACAGGGTGTTTGGAAACTCATGAGCAAAAATTTAAAGGGTGATAGAAAACATTTAAACAAGCAATTTTTATAATACAATTCACTGGCGAAGAGCAAGCGGTGAACCGCTAGATGGCGCTGTAGTGAAAAGCATAAAGCGCGAGTTCTCTTGCACGTCGTTATTTCTACCTTGGATTTCAGGAGACATGGAAACGTTTAGTAATCAGGAAAAGCCAGTTTAAGTTTCGAAGCATCCTGTATGAATTCCAAATTAAAATGTTACATTTTTCCAAAAAATAAATAAATAAAAAGTATGTGTGTAAGGTCAGAATTTAAATTCCTCTTATCATGTTTAGCTTTTGAATCATTCTGATGCTTTAAAGAGCGCATTATCTCGTATAAATGAACACGTAATTAAAAATCAAGTATTCCTTCGGTAATCTCTCCCGTCTCTCAATGTGTGGAATGTTGAACAAATTGACCAAAAAAATGCCACCATACATAATTGAATATATTACTCCAATGAGTTTCCCTGAGTTTGTAAATGATATGATACAACATGAAAGATTCTCCTCCCCCCATATTCTATTATGAAACTTAAAAGTATTATTTACTAGATTCAAATGTGAGCTTTCGCAAATTTGAAAAAGAAATTAATTGGTAAGATAATGAATATTGTAAACACCATCATGATAATTATTTTTCTTAATATCTAGATTAGGGGGTACCCAACCTTTTTGGGAAAAGTGCCACTATCTGAACAAAAAGAGATGGTTTGCTAGCCTCTTCCAACTTTTCCAACATAAAATAAATATATGTAAAGATGAAAAAAATGCTATATATGAGCTGATTATGAGGTTTTTGCAACCACATCTTTTTAATTTCATGAGTAATGCAGGTGTAAAAAATAATGAAACAAATAAAAGTAAAGTTCAAATTTAGGTTTTCCTATCAATGAACATTAAAAAGGTTCAGTCAAGTATAAACTAGATATAAAATAAAAAATGAATAACTCGAAACACTTGATCCTAAGTAATTATTAAATAGTCAGTCAAAGTTCCTGGAGATGACACAATTATTATCCAGATTTTTTTAATTTTTCCAAAAAGTCTTCGAGTGCCACTGGTTAGTGTGGCAGAAGTAGCCTAGTGGTCATAGTCGTGGATTCACTACTGGCGGTTTTCCTCGAGTCTTGGGTTCGAGCCTTGATGCCACAAAAGACCCGCCGTGTGGTCGGGACTGATGCACATTATGTATGTCGAGGCTCGAATTTTTCCCGTTGGCGTGGTGTGGAAGGTACCAGGTCAAGTGTCGTCCTCATCAAAATAGCCCGAGGTTTCGTCGCCAATAGGCCTCGGTCTCACATAGTCAAGTTTGTAAGAAATAAGCCTTTTTCTGACCGGGAATTCTGTTGATCAACTTGTAATATCGGGATTAGGGTTCAGTCCTATATTCCAAGACAAAATTTTAAAATTCCAATTCAGGTTTTATTACTCGCTTCTTAACTGGTCATGGTCCCTTCGTTTGTTATTTAAATCGTTTTAATTTGAAAAATACAAATTTATGTTCCTATGGCTCTGTTAGAGTTGCTGACCACTACTTTTACTTTAGCCCTCTTACCAAAAGTTTTCATTTAAAATGTCCTGTTGATGCGAAACCTATTTGGCTGAAGTCCGTGGGTGGAAATTTCAAATTTGCATTTCATATTTAAATCCTGTATTTTTGCGGTTCGTAAAATTACCCAACAAGTTTCATAATTATTTCAATATTTGGTTACACTCCTAAATTTTCAATTTTCCATATTGTGTGTGAAAATTGTATACTATAACTACTTTTCGTAGTTACAGAAGAAAAGGGCCCAGATCACTAAACAATTATTTTATTACAAGGACAACACATTTATAGTTTACATACATAGTAGAAACAAAGAGATATTGAGCCGAGTATGCGCCGAGGGATTTCCCCGTTAATGCGCATAATTGTTTTAGTGCTCCGAACACCTTGAGTTCATATGCTTAACTGAATGCGTGACGCAGTTATTGTAGAGGGCGTTGCAGGATTGAGGGGAGAGGAAATACATTGGTTACATCCTCCCCCTCTGGTTCCACAGTCGTCCCGACAAGGAACCAGCAGTCACAGTTTTCCTAGGTCTACCTCTCTTTCTTAGTGGCAGAATAGGGGCATTGGAGCGTCCTTGCTCAAACGCTTTCAAGGCAGAAGTGTGATACACTCCAAGAGGTGTAGTTGGATTTTCCAAGCTGGAAATTTCATATGTAGTTGGAGACCTTCGAGACATAATCACATAAGGTCCATCTCTGCGTGGGAGGAACTTGGAAGTTTTTCCTTTTTCAGCACTACTCATGGGGTGTGAGGTGACATAGACTTTATCACCTGGATGAAACAAAGTTGCTTCACGTCTTCTCTTGTCAGCATAATGCTTTCTTTTATCTTGTTGTTGTTCAGCAACATCTTTAGCTTCAGCTAAGAATTGGGAAAATTTCTTGAAGTATGGAGTAATTTCTGCAACGAAATTATCGTTTTCGATGACTGCACGAAGATCATGAGTGACATCGTCGGTCGTCCGCAGTTCTCTTCCAAAATGCAGAAAAGCTGCAGTTTCACCAGTGGTCTGGCATTTGGCTGTATTCAAGGCAAATTGATGGCAACTTTTCTGACCAAGAGTTTTGCTTGCCGTAAACCAGGATGGCAAGACGAGGCTTTAGGTCTCTGTTCTTTCGTTCCACGGGGTTTGCTTGTGGATGGTAGACAGGAATCAAAGATTGTTTGATGTGTAGAAGGTAACAAAGCTGTTGCATTACAGCTGACACAAACTGTGTACCATTATCACTTATGATACGACGAGGGATTCCGTATCTTAGAAGGACTTCTTCAAGGAGTGTTGTAGCACACTCTTGGGCAGTTGCAGATGGCAGGGCAAAAAGTTCCACCCTTTTTGTGGTGTAATCTTCGACTATAAAGATCCACTTTTTACCATCTTTACTTTCCGGCAGGGGGCCAAAAAGATCAATAGCTAGTGTTTCAAAACGTTGGGATGAAACTGGAGTTTGCAGAAGACCAGCAGGTTTCTGGTTGCTAGCTTTGAATTTATTACATTCAGGACAGTTTTTAACGTAATCTGTGATGAATTTCCACATGCCAGTCCAATAATATCTTTTCGATATTCTGTTGAACGTTCCTTCAGCACCATAATGACCAGCTGTTGGAGCATCATGGTGATCTTTAAGAATATGTTCTCGTTCCTGTATAGGAACAACTAATTGAGCGTCTTCACTCTCAGAATCTGGACAGCACTCCACGATTCATAAGATAGCCACGATCAGTCCAGTTGGAATAATCAGTTCCTTTTTCTGGTGATTCAAAAGTGTCGATGATTTTCTTCAATTCATCATCTTTCATCTGTTCACTTCGTATGACTTTCGAGGATCGAGCTGGGATATCCATAGTTATCGTGCAAATTTCACAATTTGGCTTCTTGTGAGTACAACTAGGGCGTGATAACATGTCAGCTAACACATTTGCTTTTCCAGGAATGTACTCAATCTTTAAGTTGAAACTTTGAAGTTGCAAAGCCCAACGGGCTAACCGTCCAGAAGGTGATTTCAAATCCATTAACCATTTCAGTGGTTGATGATCTGAAGCAATTGTGACTTCAGATCCTTCAACATAACCTCTGAATTTATTGAGGGCCCAAACTACGGCGAGTGCTTCTCGTTCAGTGGTTGAATAATTTCGCTCCGCTGAAGTAAGCAAACGCCTTGAATGTTCAATGGTGTGTTCTTCTTCACCTGAGCCCTGGAGCAGGACTGCTCCGATTGCGTAATTAGATGCATCAGTTCGTATTACAAAGGGTTTTGTATCATCCACTTGTCTGAGAATAGGAGCAGTTGTCAGACACTGTTTGAGCGTGTCAAAAGCTTTCTGCTCTTCTTCTCCCCATTTTCAAGGAGCATTCTTTTTAGTGAGATTGCTCAATGGTCTTGATTTCTCAGAGAAATTAGAGATGAATCTTCTATACCAAGAACAACTTTGCAGGAAGGATTGCACTTGTTTAACATTTTTCGGAGGAAGTATATCTCTGATAGCAGTTGTTTTGTCAGGATCTACTTGGACTCCGGAACTAGTGATATAGTGTCCGAAGTACTTTACTTTTTCACAAGCAAAGTTGCATTTACTGCGATTTGCTTGCAGTTTAAACAACAAAAGTCTTTCAAAGACAGTTTTGAGGTCATCGAGATGTTTTTCAAATGTTTCTGATAAGATAATTATGTCATCTAAGTATGATAATACATGCATGTCTTTAAGACCACTGCGAAATGTGTCAACTAATCTTTCAAATGTGGCAGGAGCCGTTTTCAGTCCAAATGGGATTCGCCGGAAACGAAAAGTTCCAAATGGGCAGACAAATGCTGTTTTGTCTCTGTCTGAAGAACATACACTGATTTGGTGGTAACCCGATTTTAAATCAATTGTAGTCATGAAAGATGTATGCTTCGCCGCATGAAGCAAATCGTCCATTCGAGGTAGAGGATAAGAATCAGAAACTGTCGCATTAAGTTTTCTGTAATCAATGCATAGGCGCATTTTTCCATCTGGTTTGGGAACGAGCACAACAGGTGCTGCATATGGTGATTCACATTCTTCTATAATGTTTCCTTCTAATAGTGTATCAAGTTCTTTCTTTAGGAATTCTTTTTTTCACAGGTGACATTCTATAAGAAGGTACGGAGACAGGAGGACTATCTCCTGTATTGATTCGGTGTTCAATGTAGAGAGTAGGCTCTCCCCCTGGTTCAAAGACAGATGCGTACTTCTTTAAGACTACAACTAGTTTTTCTTTCTGCGTAGTATTTAAACATCGACCTCCTTCTTCACGAAGAGTACATAAATTGACATCTAAGTTGTCAACTGGATGTTGGTTATTGGCATGTTCACTAAAGGCAAACTGCTTCTGAGGCATGTCAGCAAAAAACCATTGTTGCTTCCTTAAATCCAACATGATTCATGATTTCTTTAGAAAGTCAATACCTAGCAGAGTTCTGTTTCTTTTTGCATTGGGTAATGCGATAAGCTCTTGGTCAAACTTCCGTCCTTCAATTTCAAGGGTTACTGTAGTGATGAGGACATCTTCTGTCGAGCGCTGTCCATCAGCAAGTGATACACATTGTTCCATTCCGGAACTTAGCACCTTCATCCTTCAGCAATGTATACAAAGTTTCACCAGCAATAGAGTGACTGGATCCAGTATCCGCACAAGCTTTTCCAAAAATTCCATTTATACGCAGGTATACGGTTGATACCGAAGCTGTAGTAACAAAACAGGAATTGCTTCCAAAAATTCGAATCGGGACGATTCAGTCTTAGGCTCTGTTGTGCAATTGGGACACTTTGCTCGGATGAAACCAGAAGTTCCACAACCATAACACATTACAGGAGGGCGATCTTCCTGCTGCTTTGTAGCATAACCTCTATTATTTATTCTTCGAAAAGGCTTCCTAGAGAATTGCTGGTTTCTGGATGAAACGGTGTTTTCATGTTCTGCAGTCGATGAGGCTGATTGAACCCAAATTTTATTTCGATTTTCCAGAAGTTGAGACTTCTTCTGCAATCCCACCTTCATGTTGTCAAAGCTATCCAGTTTGTCAACTAGATCACATGGTGAAATGATTTCAGACCATGTATCGATGAAATGGTTTCTGTAATCTGGGGGACATTTCTTTTTAATTTGATCTGTGATGATCAGATCCTTAAGTTTTTCGAAAGTCTCAATCTGCAGTTCAGTTAACCATCCTTCTAGATATGTTCGAACTTCGAAGTAAAAGTCTTTCCAGGTACTGTTGGCGGCTTTTCTATGTTGAGAAAATAATAACCTGAATTTCTCTGCACTGAGTTTAAAGCGTTTTAGTAACATACTTTTAATATGGTCAAAATCTTGAGACTATGTGTCTGGTTCTCTGGCGATCAATTTTGCGATATCGCTTGGTAGTGCACTTATGAGATAAGTGACAAAATTTTCTTTGGGAACTTTAAGGAAAGAAAGTTGTCGTTCAAATAAAGTCAAGAAGAGACCAATGTCATCATCTTGTGCTTTGAATTTAGGGAGTAACTTTTGAACGTCAAGAGTAGATTTCTCCACACCCAACCCATGAGTAGTAGCTGATTGTTGTGGCTGTGACAGTCGTAACTTTTCGAGTTCGAATGCCCTCTCGCTTTCGATCTCTCTAAGTTTCTGTTCATAATCACTTTTACGATGTTGAATAATACCTTTTAAATGTTCACGGGTGAACTCTTCATCATATTTAGTGTCATTAATTATTAAGTCTTTTAGGTTTAACACAGACATTTTAGAGGTAATAGTTAGACCGAGATCTTCACAAAGAGATCGTAAGTCCTCTTTCTTAACTCCTGCGAGGTAAGACATTTTAATTGTTTTTGTGAAAGGTTTTAAAGTTCAAAAAGTTTTTAATACCTAATTATTATGCCAAAACTATAATTAATACACTATGCTGAAATATTCTGTAGTAAAATAAAAATTTATACACGAAAAATTCAATGTACATTAAATTAATATACTAACAATTATAACCTGGCGGAAAATTACATTATATGTCACACTAAAAACACTAATAAAACAAAAAAATATACAATATACATAAATTAGAGATCTATAACGAATATGTGGAATAATATGCTTCAGGAAACAAAAAAAACAACAAAATAAAATATGAAAAATTCTTTGTTTGTTTTATTAATTACCTAACTTATGAAATTAAGTAAGAGGAGAAAAAACTTTTTCCAAATGCACTTCAAAGAATAAAAGAAAATATTTAATTAAACATTGAGTACATAAAAGTATCAAAAATCTTCTCTTCACCAGAATTTATATTTTAGACTAAAAAGAATATACAACGAACATTCTGAAATAAAATTATGTCTACTTCAGTTCCGGTAATTTTCAGAACCGTTCCTGTGGCGGGAAAACTTATACCTTTTACTTTTATTATTATTCATTACTTTTCAAATTAGACTCAATTTAATATATTTTCTTAAAAAAAAATTGAATAATAATATAACAAACTCAGGCTAGAATAATTTAAATAAGATACTCTGAAATAGGCATAAATATGCTTTTAGATTAATAACATAAACCATCAATTATTTACTTAAAATCAACTTCTTTTCAACAAATGATTAAGAAATAGACTATAAATCTGTCTTTTTGGAAAACCACAGAATATTAAATATTCCTAATAAATTGCATCAGTTACTTAAAACAGTATTCAATGAAAAGAAACTCATAAATTACAACCTAAGCATTTTCTCCTAATATATCTATATATATATAAGCGAAATACCACTGACTGACTCATCACGATATCTCTAAAACTATACAACTGATTGACTTGAAATTTGGTATAGTTACTCGTTTTGCGATGTAGACGCTCACTAAGAACGGATTTTACGGAAGTCTTATCCGAAATGTGATTTTTATCCGTTAATCTTTTCTTATCCATAAATTATGTCATTTTTGGCGACTTTATCGCCAAAAATGACATGACCGACGCCAAACGGAATATATTTTTTTATATGTATTCTGTGCATTGCTACCAATTAAGTTTACTTGGCGGGATTTGCTCGTGCGAAATGGAAATAATTTAATATTGAGGCACTGATGGTGGATTTATCACCAAATATCTTCCACCGCCAAGTCGAAGCATTTCAATGACCTTGCATTGTGAATTTTAAATAGCTATACTATGGTAACCCCAGCTGATTTATGTCCGTTTTGCTAAGCAAACGTAATTTTTTATTGTGGAACCTAGACGTAAGTTTCAAATTTATGAGAAAAGTATTTTATTATTAATAATGATTGATAAATTACATTTGTAAATCTAAACGCTATCTTACTAAGTTATTGAAGTTGGCTTTTAACAAATGAATAATAAAGGTATGTTATTCATGTCATTGATAAAAAAAAATAAGTAGCTGTCAAAATATTTATTTTGATGTATGCATTAACTGTAACCTAATGTATATATTATGCAAAAGTTTTGTTTCTGTATTTTGGCAATTTTTAGTTTTTGGTTTCTAGGAAATAAACGTTTTTGATTTTTTTTAAAATGGCTGGATATTTTATCTTTTTCAGAATACATAATTATTTTAATGCTATGATTTTTATGAGCTATTCTGTCTATTCAATTGCAGTTCCAGTTATGCTGCTAACGTAACAGTTATCCCTTTGCAATAAGGTTAACGTAATATGGGTGACTTTTTGCTAAAATTTTTTATTATATTTTATTTTTTTGTTAGTATTTTTTGTTGAATTTTTAAATAATTTGATTTTAAAAAATTAATTTCGGTTATATTTTTTAACTTGAAAAGTATTTCATTGTAGGTTAATACTAATTGATATTTCATATTTACTTTTCAGTAATAGTTCTTAAAGCTCCCGTCTACCCGCCATTTTAATTTCGTTAGCTTAATGTTAATCCTATGGAATTCTGACTTTAATTCTCATATCTTTACTATTTGATCTATTTGAATGCAATAAAATGCATCTGAAAGAGCAAAAAATAATGAATGCTTCTGTGGAATTACTTTTTTTTCCTTTGATTCTTAAAAATATTTTTATTCTTATTTTAAAGATTCGTTTAAGAGTTTTCCGGTCTTTAAAGAATATTTTTAAAAATCGGAGGGAAAAAATAATTCCACAGAAGCCTTCATTATTTTTTCCTCTTTCAGATGCTTTTTATTGCATTCAAATAGATCGAATAGTAAAGGTGTGAGAATTAAAGTTGAAACTTCATAAGATTAACATTAAGTTCACGAAATCAAAATGGCGGGTAGACGGGAGCCTTAATAATGAATGTTCAATATATTTGGATAGATGGAATACCTACTCTTTTCAAAGATTTTAAAATTCTTGGCGTCGGAGCATGTTTATTTTCTTCTCTGTCTTTGCTGGTGTTCGGTGACATATCGATGGCGTATAAAATTAGAAATATTAGTGTTTCTCACGTGTTTAACAACTGGGATCGGTTTAAATGCTACATCCACCAGGCATACCGCCTCATATTCTTTATCTAAAGATTGGTACACCAATAATGTTGTTGCGTAATTTAAATCCTCCTAAATTATGTAACGGCACCAGACTCAAAGTGAAAACTCTAAGAAAGAACATAATAGAAGCGACTATTTTTACAGGAAAGTATGAGGGTGAAAAAGTATTCATTCCAAGAATACCACTAATTCCATCAGATTATCATTTTGAATTTAAGCGTTTGCAGTTTCCAGTTAGAGTTTATTTTGCGATGACTATCAATAAAGCACAAGGACAGAGTTTAAAATTAGCTGGTGTAGATTTACAAAGTGACTGTTTTTCACATGGTCAATTTTATATGGCATGTTCAAGAATTAGTTCACGTGAAAATCTAATCATCCTTCAACCAGAAAAATGAACGAAGAATGTTGTCTACAGAGAAGTTTTGGAAATGTAGGCATATTATTTCATATTTTTCTTATATTTAACTATTTCTAAAATTAGAATAAGATAAAATAATAATGAATGTAATAATTAAGATAAATAAATTGATATAATAAAAAATAAAAATGTAGTTGTCATTCTCAAAAATTGCCCTGCATACAAAATAAATATAATAGAAATGAAATACACAAAAAAATTGATTCAATAGGTTTAAAAAATAATAAAATGTATTTTTATTTTTATGTTGGCAATATTTACATGGTCCCGCCATGTAGAATAATGGGAACGCATCGCACTACACAGTACCTCATGGATGATGCGGAATTCTGTTCAACAACAGATTTACTTACTAAATTACATTTTCATTGATAAACTATTAACAATTAAATACTTTTCTCATATACTATTTGAAAGTCGTGAATAACCATTATTACAGACAATCGAGTTCTTAAAATTTTAAATTCAGATTATAATTATCGTTTAAAAATTGAAAATTTTCTTGATATTTTACGTATAGGTTCCAAAATATAATATTATCGTCTGCCCAGCGGAGCGGGCGGGTATCAGCTAGTACATATATATAAACAGAAATCAACTTTTCGCTGACAGGCTGAAATAATTTGAGTTCAAGGTCACATGCGCGAAGCGAAATTCGCAGTTTCATTCTTACATACATGAATCATGTTTACTTCCGTTACGAAATTAACATCTGAAATCAGTTTTACACTTTGGAATACAAAATTTTTAAAACATTTATACAAATATACTCAATTCTAAATACGCGATTTCAAAATGAATAAATTATTAAATGCAAACACTCTAATTTCTAAATTCCTACAATATTCTTATACAAGCTAGAAAAGATATATCTTAAGATAATTATACAATGACTGCATTATTATTCATAAAAACAATATATTGAAATATAATTCCATTTACACTTAAAATATAAGCATTTTACTACCATAGAGACGGGAAACATTGGATTAAAATTCTACAATGGTCAGGATGACCTAAGTTTCTCGTTTTGTTCAGACGAGAAATGTTACTTTTCCATAGACAATAAAATTATACCATGGTCAGGATGACCGATTCGTTTTAAAGTTAAGAATCTAAAACATGTTCAGTAAGGAAAGAGTATACTTATCAATGGATGTGCTGGCTGCAACTGAAGACATCAAGTGCGGGCTGCACTGTATCCAAAATTCAATAAGAGCAACTGTTGCTCTATTAATATAACTCCAGATCTCACCAGCAATCAAAACGAAGGGGTTGCAGGACTGCACAAACTACTTCAATATAGTAGTACCGTTGGCTACGGTCATAAACACAGGAGTGCAGGATTGCACAAATATCAAAATTACTAAAATAATTTTTCGCGTTGGGCGCCATTATAACTACTTTTCGTAGTTACAGAAGAAAAGGGCGAAGATCACTAAACAATTATTTTTTGATTTTTTGTTATTTATTCGCCTTTATTGTTGTAAAAAATTGTACAAAAAATTATTTTGCCAATAAATGCTGAGAACGAGGGTGATTATCTCTCGAGGGGGGGACGTTTGTAGATCTAAACCCTTTAGGTGAGCTCGGTCCCCTTGGGCATTCTGCCAATAGCCCACGTGTTGCTTTTCAGTACGACGTTAATAATGAACAATCACTTCACGCCGAGAGTTAGCCTTTCCTGATCCAGATCAAGAGTTTTTCAACTGAAACTTTTATTTTCAGTCATTTTAAGATTTAATACATGTTTATGTCATTTCACAGTATCCACTGTTTTACACTCTATAACAAAAAAAAAAAAAAAAGACGCATAAAGAAGGAATTGTCCGATGGAGATAAAAATTGGCGGATAGGAAAATTATGTACAGAATAGAAAATGATTAAAATTTCAGAAAAATTTCATGATTTATTTCAGAGTTACATAGTTAAAAAAGTAACGAGCTCAATAAAGTGTTGACCCACCTGGATGCAAGTTGCCACACGACGTGGCATAGAGTGATAAAGCTCTCTGATGGTCTACTGCGGTATTTCTTGCCAAAATTTGCTACTATTGTCGGGTGAGGTCATCAGCATTCCGTGGTAGATGCAGTCGCCTCCCCATCATATCCCAGACATGCTCGATTGGAGAGAGATCTGACTGGCCAATGAAGTGTTTGTCAAGCTGTAAGACAGTTCATAGTGACACTGCCGTATGTGGTCTGGCATCTTGCGAAAAATAAGGCCAGGGTACTGCAAAAGGAATAGTAGCAAAACAGGTCTCAGAAGGTCGTCGACGTACCGCTGTGCTATAAGAGTGCCTCTAATGACGACCAAAGGGGTCCGGCTATCGAGGAAAATGGCACCCCAGACCCTAACTACTGGTTGAGGACCTGTGTGGCGTGCAGTAGTGAAAGCAGGATCGGCACGCTGCCCTGGGTGTCTCCAGACGCGTCTTCGATGATTCTCAGTACACTATTGGAAACGGGATTCGTCGCTAAACACTATACGTCCCCAGTCGGCATCATTCCAACCTGATCGAGGCAAGAACCTCTGTAATTTTGCTCGACAGTAGGCAGGCGTGAGTGGCAGAGGGTGTAGGGTTGGTACGAGCGTAGATGTTGTTCTATCAACCGTCTGTGAATGGTCATGGTGGACACTCGTGTTCGGGTCGCACGTCTGATGGTTGATGACGATGAATAAGGCAATGTGACAACTAATCTGACAATCACTCTGTCCTCCCAATCTGCTGTTGCCCTAGGTCGACCGCTACCATCTTGACGCTGAAATCTGCGATTGTCCACCCATTCTAGCCAACATCTTCTAATCGCCGCATCGCTTCGACCCATAGGACGAGCGATTCTCCGATTTGCCCAAGCTGCTTTTTTCAATTTAATGATACAAACTTTTTCAAACTCTGACAGTTGCTCGTAATGAGCTCTAATCCTGGGGCTAGGCATTTTTTAGTCGTTAAAAGGTATCCTAAATCGCAATACAACAGAGAATTTTGCCAGAAGATTGAGAATCGCTTCTTATATACACCTGCTGAGTGCGCAGCTCCGAAGCGCTGTAGCTCCTGCTATTCATTCATTAGACAACAAATTTTAATCATTTGCATGTTCGGTCCAAATGTTTTTGCATTCGAAATTTCATTACAATCGGGCAACTTCTTCTTGGTGCGTCGTGTTTTTTTTTTTTTTTTCTTCTTCTTTTCTTTTCTTCTTTTATAGAGTGTATTAACGGTTGATTTAATTCACGAGGGCTTGAAAATCGCTATAAGTATGGAACAACATTTTCTTACTCGTGGTTCTGACGTGTAGCGTACGTTAAAACTTCAACGTAATCTTAAGGTTTGTGTAGTAGTAGTATATCAAGAATTATATAAGCAGCATGAGAAATAAAAAAAAAGCCACTAAAAACTGACTTTGCAATAATAAAAAACCAACAGAGGCCGTTAATAACGAACGAAATTCTTCATTTGAATCAAAGCCACATTTGTGCCAGACATATCTGACACATTTACTGATGTTTGCCTTTTTTGATCAAATTCGAAATACACGTGCATTCTTGTTATCAAGTAGAGATGAATAGTTGTTAGTAGTTTTATTCTTTATTTAAATTTGAATTTTTATATGTTGCATGTACCTATAGACTGAATTTTCACTGTACACCAATTAAAAAAAAATTGTAATAAAAATAAATTGTTTATGTCTTATAAATATATAATATGGATTTTCTTATAACTTTTTTGCTCGGTATTTTAGGAAAATAGGAGTTTTTTCATCTTACACGATTTTTTAAAGTTGTGGAAAATATCCCCAAATTTACCAAATGTTGCATATATTTTTTCCACAGTTTTTTTCCACAGTTTTCTAAGGCACGTATCTTCCATGTAAAAAAAAGATATATATATATATACAGCTCTTTTTTTTTCCTCTTCACAACACCCCTCTACTTTTTTCTCTTATCATGACATATAAAAAAAAATTTAGACTGAGTAAAGTGTCCTTCGGACTGTTATTTGTTAACTACTCTTATGTGATTGTGTAGGGACTCGAATCTACAACTCGTATGAGTAAACGCCAGTCGCGAGTTTTTTTACAAAAAATTTATAAAAATGCGATTGCAGAATCGGTACTAGGTTCTTCAGCATATAATCGCCTCTGTTCAATAATAATTTTTCCCTCTAATTTGATCAATCGTCGAAAAACTCCAACATTTTTGAGTTACCAAACAGTATCATTTGTTTTTTTAGCCACCCAGGAGAGACTACTGTTTTAGTCAACGACAAAATGGTCATATCAGCACTTATTAATGCCTGCTTTCACCAGTAATGATCTTAACTTTTAAAAATATTGTTATCATAAATTTCGATTTTTTTTTATTGGGCATTGAAATTTAACATGTATAAAAATTCACTAATTTTATGGCAGCAGTAATTACTTTTAAAATATTTGTAATTAAATAATTTATTGTTCGTTTTAATTTTAATGTCTGAAAGGAATATTGCTACGAAAATTTTTCTGGGGTGTATGGGAAGGAAAATCAAGTCCAACTCGGAGGATAATGACAAATGATGCTTTATTCACAAATCTTCAGGATGTCACATAGGTAGCACAGCTTGGAAAATAACAGTACACATAACTTGTATAATTTAGTGACACAGATACAGGAGCAAAACACACTTTTAAGGACAGTCACAGTTATATCAGTAGCATTCAGCTCACTATTGACCAAGTAAGCAGTAATACTCTGCAATTCCGTGTCAGGTTCCGATAATTACCAGAAGATGCACGCTGCTTTTCCACAAATTCATCCGGCACTCTCCACTTCTAATTGACAATTTTCAGTCGATTTTCTGATCGATCCCTGCAACATAGATTCCAAAAACATACTCACTCTTACTAACACACTCCTCTCTTGGACAGTGGCTATTGGCAAATTTATACCTGTCCCGGCCAAGTGTGACGTGACACGGAAATTTCAAAAAAAGTCCGTATCTTTCTTCCCAGTCGATATTTCGCCTAGATTCCAGCACATTCGAGAAATTTCCATTTGTCGCCAAAGTCTCCTAATTTCTCGTCAAGTCTCCAAATCCGTCACCGAGAAAAAGGGGTAATTGCTCAACTTTCCTTTGGCTGACTGATGATTTGTCCGAAAATGTTTCTTTCCCTTCCTATGATAGCGAGAGCAGAAAAACATCCTCATCCTCTCATATTCGTAACAATATTATTACCACTTTAAAATTTCTTCTTTTGCCTTCATTCTAATATTTAATCGAATGATATACTAATTATTTTTTTAAAAAAATTAAACTCTTTTGATGGCTAAATCTGTTCTTTTCGAAGCTTTGCATAGAGCAATGTTTTATACTCTATGTATTAATATATACATTTCTATAGATTATGACATTCTGTTGCTACAGTTTAGCATAGTTACGTTTCCTTTAAATAAATATTTAGAAAAAACGTCAATATACTTAAGACGATAAAGCTATCTCTTTTTGAAGTGAGTGCTGGCTGAGATTTATGGCACACAGAAGAGCCAAATTCGGCAAGCTTGCACGAGACACCTGTTTCAAATATGAGAAACGTTTTTGGAAACAATTTAACGCTCCTATCCCTACCGGCCATTTTGATTTAGTCAATGGAATGTTATTCCTATGGAATTCTTATGACCATTCTCAAATCTATACTATAATAATTTATCTCTTTGTTTGCAAAAAAGTTTATCTGATAGAGCAACAATTAATGAAAGTTTCTGCGGAATTATATTTTTTCCCCGTTTTTTGAAAACATTTCAGAATATTTTTAAAGATCGAAAACCCCACAAACGAATCATTAAAATAAGGATAAAAGACTTTTAAGAATCGGGTGGAGGGGAAGAGAATACAATTCCGCTGAAACCTTCAATATTTTTTTCTCTTTCGTATGCACTTTTTGCATTCAAATAAAAACAATAGATTTGATGATGGTAGCAGAAATTCCATAGAAATAACATTATGTCCATGAAATCAAAATGGTCGGTAGACGTAAGCCGTTTAATACTACTTCAAAAAAAAAAAAAATTCAAATTTTTCACTAAAAATTACACTTACAATTTTCGCTTTAACCAGTTCACATAAAATCCACCAATACATCGACAAGAGTAAAAAAAATATCGAAAATAATTTATTTCATTTGGATGAATATAATTGTCAATATCAATGAAATTGCAAGAGAACCGAAATAACATAAATTTATTTTAAGTCTCCCGTCTACCGGCCATTTTGATTTCGTGGACGTGATGTTAATCCTATGAAATTTCGACTACCGTTCTCAAATCTATTCTATTCTATATCTGTTCTATTTGAATGTTATAAAGTGCATCTGAAAGAGCAAAAAATAATGAAGGTTTCTGCAGAATTACATTTTCCTCCGAGTTTTGGAAATATTTTAGAATATTTCTTAAAGACCGGAACATCTACAAACGAATCATTAAAATAGAGGTAAAAATGTTTTTCAAAATTGGAGGGGAAAAGAAATGCCGCAGAAACCTCCATTATTTTTTGTTCTTTTGGATGCATTTTATTGCATACAAATAAACAAAATATTAAAGATATGAGGACGGTAGTGAAAATTCATTACGATTAGCATTGCTTTCATGAAATCAAAATGGCCGGTAGATGGGAGCCTTGAGATAAATTGCTAAATAAAAACAAAGTGATAGATAAAATACAATGTAATATGTCAGGGTCAAAATCTTAAACATTATATAAAAACTCCAATTTGATATAAAATGGCAAACAAGTTGAGGTGAGAGGTTTTCTCCAACCAAGTTAACACAAATTTAAAACAGCTGCGTTAAAAATATGGAGCAATGATCATGAAACATTGAACAATCAATTAAAATATGATGAACAGTGTTTTGTACATGATTGGAAGGATATACTCGGGAGCCCTTTCACCGAACAAAAAATGCTTGTGTGAAAGGCGTTCCCGTTCAACACAGCAACTTTTATCGAAGCAATATTGAATGATTTTGAGCATGAAGAAAATTTTTGAATAAGGTGGCAAACAACTACTCAGCATATACAGTCGGGCTTCTTTAACGCGTGATTTCACTATGGCTCCTTAGGTAAGCATGTATCTTAAAAAGATGTTTTAGGGGAAGAGGTGTTAGATAAATGAGGAAGATGTTTACCAATACATCCAATTCGCCCATTCCAAAGTCTATGAAGCAAAAGAGCTATTTCTAAGTTATGTTGAGCCACATATAGAGATCTCAGATTGAGGCACAACAGATGAGAACTGCCATGCAAGACATTAAAAAGAAACAAAATGCCGGGAACAAACAATCATCCGTTAAGGATACGTTGATAACGCAATATATCTAAACTCAATTCCCTCTTAAATAACTTTAAGTGTTATTTTGTTAAATGTTTTTAGTAATAAACGATCGACTTACATATTGTAAAAATAGCATTTACATGACCATATGCAAATCAGGCCGGTCACTATTTCTGATGAATCAAAATCTGCAGGCACCGTATAAGCGGAGGAATCTCTAACAAAATTCCGAAAATTTGTTAAATAAGTGGTACTGTCTGCAGAACAGCTGTTCAATGCAGATGAAACAGCACTGTTTTACAAAATGTTGCTAGACAAAAACACTTGCTCAGAAAAGTGATGAAAATATAAAGACCCTATATAAACGATCAAGAATAGAATAATTTTGCTTTTCACCTGCAATTGCGCTAACCCTTAGAAACTTTAATCACTTGCAATGGGAAAATTAAAATGGCCAATCTTCCTGTAGATAATAGCCAGAATGCTTGGAAAACATCCATATTTGTGATACGATTTAAGACCTCTTTATATACCAACAGCAAGACACTGTCTGAGATTTAAAGGTATAGAAGAAAAGGCAGGCTTGCTTCTTGACAATTGTCCAGCCTGCAGAAACTCTACGATCATCAAATGGAAAGATACAATTCTGGCCTACAAATACAGCACCTAAGATGCAACCTTTCATCATCTGTTCCTTTAAGCATCATTACAGATATGAATTTATCACATCTGTTCTCACAAAAGATATGATTATTTATCTTAAGAACTCGAGAAGAATGCTTTATTTAGAATTCCATGCTGTTAAACCTGAATTCACAGCAGCAAGTTGGGAATTTCTGAACGTGAACGGTGGGAATATATGTAAAAAATGTTCTAGGTAAAGAGGTGTCAGATACTAAGGAAGATGTACCAGACAGACTCCAATAACACATTCTAAAGCTCACAAAGCAATAGAACATTATGAAGTTATTTTGAGCAGCAAGGTATCTTGGATTTTAGGCACAGCAAATAAGATCTACCATGCAAGAAATGAAGAAGCAAAATGCTAGTATACAGAAATCACTAGTAAAGGATAGGTTGGTAGAACAATTTAAATATTTTAAGTTTTTATTCAATATTTTTTTGTAACTGGCAATGGACTTACATATTGTAAAAATAATATATATGACCATAATAAATTTTTCTCAAATCAACCACTTTAATTAACAGCAAATGTTCATTTGCAAAAAAAAAAAAAAAAACTCTTACCATTGTTGAAGGTTACATCATTGCTCAGTTTATTTTCTTCTGTAACTCTCAATGCCCTTAACCCGGCGAATAGTTAAGTAACCATGGATTCTGTCTACTGCGTGTTAGTGGGGTCAGACTGTACCATGCTGCAAAGTTATGTATGCTTCAAGTGGTCATAAAACCTTCAAAATTAGAAACGGTATTTCTAAACATGATCTGCATTCAAAGAGTGCCATTTTCTTTAATATCAAGGCATGACAGCTTATGTGAAATGGGGGGGGGGGCCTTAAAAATGGAATATACAGAGGGAACCATATTAAATTAGATTCCTTTCTCTAGAATCAGTCGGCATATTTTTTTTTTTTTAATTTAGGTAGCAATTTGCAAATTTCATGATAACATTACTTTCGTTTGCCTACATATTTTGAAAAATAATTTTTTTATTAAATGTGTGAAAGAAAATAGGGCTTTAACAAATATTCTATGGAAGATCAACAAAACAGTTACATCTCTCAGTACCAGCAAAAAATGGCATACAGTATTACAGTCTCTAAATGAAAAAAGCAATGAAACAACTTTGAGGACACTTCTTTTCTTTTTTTCCCATGATTTTTTTTATTATTATTAACGTCGCACTAGAAGCAACACGAGGGCTATTGGCGACAGACCTCGTAATTTTGAACCACGGACAAGTGACGAGGACGACACCTGAGCCGACACCCCCCTCTCCTAACATCCACATCACGCCAAAGGGAGGACTTTGGGCCCCGAATAGATTTAACGTACATCAGCCCCGGCTACACGGCGGGTCTTTGGCGGTCAAGGATCGAACCCGCGATGGAACGAAAACCGCCGGCCGCGAGTCCACGACCTTGACAACTAAGCAACTGCGGCCTTTCTTTCCCCTTGTGATAAGGAACGCCTGAAGTATAATATGCATGGGGAAAATGTGCTGTTCGTTTTTTTAATGTTGAAAAAGAAATAATTATTTATCGTAGCTCGCATTGCATCAATGCAAAAAAAAAAAAAAAAAAAGCGAAGCGAAGCGCTGGATAGAATTGATAAAGGTGATCCATTAAAAAGATTGCTGCTAAGTTTGCAGAATGGATATTGATAGTGTCCCATTGGGGAAAAATGGTGAAATATTGCATTGTTTGGTTTCGTGCCGAAAGAGAGCGTGGTTTACCAGTTGCAAAGCCAATCATCCAATGGGAAGCCCTGAAGTTAAACAAACAGTTGCTTCATTTTCCAGTTAAATATGCTTTCGATTTTCCTCGCTGTGGTCCTAATCAATGAGGTTTTACTGTCATTAATATTTTGTTCGAGCATCAATTGAAGTTTTTTTTTTTTTAACTAAAAGCAAAATACTGGATATTACTACATATTACAGATGAAGAGTTTATATTAATTACCGGATGCAAAAAATAAAGGTATCAACAGGGAATGGTGAAAAATTGTCAACTATATTTTTACTACCATTGTTCAAATGATACATTGAACAAATTTATGTTATTCATGCATTGTAAAAAAAGAAAGAGAGGGAAGGCACAGTTCTTATAAAAGTTTTTTCTACGAAAATACACACATAACATTGCCGAGTCACATTAAAAGTCTATGAAATCAAATTATAATCAGATTTTTCATCTCAACATCGATTGACAGAATAGCTAATGAAATGTAAAGATTTTAATACTTGGTATCAAATGGATGAAATGCATCGGAATAAGCTTAGTTTTTTATTAACGTCGCACTAGAAGCAACACGAGGGCTATTGGCGACGGACCTCGTAATTTTGAACCACGGGCAAGTGACGAGGACGACAGCGGAGCTGGCACCCCCCGAACTTTGGGCCCGAACACATTTAACGTACATCAGCCCCGGCTACACGGCAGCCAAAGATCGAACCCGCAACTGAACGAAAACCGCTGGTCGCGAGTCCACGACCTTGACCACTAGGCTACCGCGGCCCATCGGAATAAGCATAGATAAAACTCTATCAATAAGTAGACAAGTTCTGGCATTGGCAATTTCATTTACAGAAGAATAAATCTGAGCAACTCAGAATTAATTCTTTATTACCACAAAAGAGATTGGAAGCAACTCATCTCGATTGCAAGGTACAAAGACCCATTCCTATAATCTAAACTATCTGGTTTCTTCTTGAAAGTCCTAATGAATATCAAGCACTCACCACCTTCCTCATCGACTCCGGAGTGGAATTCAAAGTCTTTGATGCTTAAGCAACCATTGAAATGCATGATCCATGGACTTTCGACGAACTTGGAAGTTGAAGCCAAAAAACAGCGATCGAAAAGGATTTTAATAGCCACCGAACTAACAAAATACAAGATTGCTATGAGGTCTGTGAAAAAGACTCAGTACTACTCTTGGATTTTCACACACTCCCTGCAAGAGTGTAGCATGATTATCTTTCAACACCATTCAAAATTTAAGCACACCAGGCTACGGTTAGTGATTGGGATTTTAGTTTAGTTTATATTAACGTCGCACTAGAAGCAACACGAGGGCTATTGATGATGGATCTCGTAATTTTGAACCACGGTCAAGTGACGAGGACAGCACCTAAGCTGGCACCCTCCTCTCCTAAGGCCACGAGTCCGAAGCCATGACCACTAGGCCACCGTGGCCTCAGTAATTATGAAGGAGGCGTTTTAATTCGATTATTCGCTGCCTGTGACTAGTACTTTTGCTTTTTTCAGTTCAATTAAATTGAAACTAAATTTAATTTCTCTCACATTCTCGTTTTTAAAACCAGGATGGACACACTGACTTCTCTTTTCAGGTCAAAATTGCCTTTAAACTTGACTTCACTCAATAACCTTTTCTACTCGGTTTTTTTTTTTGCGAAAGCTTGCAAAAATACAAATAGAAACAAACCCACGTAAAAAATGTTTTTTATTCCTTAAATTTAATTTATTTTAAGGTAAATGGATCAAAGACAACAATTTCTCTTTTCAATACCACTTTAACCCCTCTAATGTATTCATCCAATGAAAATGATCTGCTATCCAACCACTTAATTTTGATTTTTAAACGTTTTAGAGGCGCAATAAAAGGTATAGAGGCAAGTGAGATATATTGATCATGGAGACAAAAAAAAAAAAATTAGCAGTCATCGGTTCGGAGAGGGGTTTCACAGTGCGAACACGAATGGGAACAGTTTACACGCTGCAAAATGCGTTTGCACTGAGCAAACAGTGCCCCTGAAAGGGTTAAAGGCAGAGATTGCTGCCGGGAAGAAGTCATTTCTCCAGCGACTCCTGCGTCGATCATTTCGCAAGCTGATACAGCTACAAACCGCATGGTAGAAAGATCACCCACTCTTTCTGTCAATCTAAATTCAATATTATGAGATATTCTCTTTAATTAGGGAAGAAATACTTCACATAATCATACACATCTTTGACTTCAGAATTTATAAAAAAAAAATTAACAATAAAATTTTTTTATTAAAAATAATGAAAAAGTTAATGAGGGACCAGGGCTTTATTTTAAATACGAAGAATCTGATAAGCTAAGAACTGAAAAAGAGAGAATTTTAAGAAAACTCCCACTGATTCAGTTCGTCTTGAGTGAGGCAATTGAGTCAATTCATAAGGGTAAGGTAGCAGCAGCAGATGAGATATTTCAACAGTTTGGTCAACATTTAGAATTTTTTATACCTGGATATGAAAGTAAAATTAAAACAAAGAGTGAATTGGTTACAGTCATTGTTGACGCAAATAACTAATTCCAGATTATATGAGATAATTTATTAATTTTTGCTTCACTGCGAAATTTGTTGAGTGTCTTAGAGGCAAAAATTAACCTTTAAACATCGGTGGTACATATGCTGTACCAAAAAAATTTTTGTCCCTCGCTTCGGCTCCGGTACAACTGCTGTACCAAGTTATCTAGAGACAGTTCTTTCCCCCTTTTTATTCCAGCAGACCCTTTTACAACTTTCCCTGGGCCCTTTTACGACCTTGCTTCTATTGTCCGTAATTGGGTGGGGATATTTTTCGCCAACGTTATCAGTTGTTTGCGAATTCCTTATCATTGGCGACCTTTAAGAACAACCAAATTCGAATAAAAATTTGATATAAAAACCAACGTTTTTATTTGGTGGCAAAGTTTATTAAAGAAAATTATTGAAATATTAGTTAAAACTGTTAGTTATTTTTAACTTTAAAATTTACTTAAAAAGAGACATTTGTGAGCGTATTAAAAAATTCATAATACTCATAAAATCAAACATGCATTTGAAAGTTTGTAAGTCATTCTATTAAAAAAAATGGGAACCAGAATTCAGAAAAAATTATTGATAAGACACGGCGCCAAATATTGGAATCTTTCTTTCCTGCGAATGATTACTGACTGAAAGTCAGCAACCCTTACTATCTCCCCTTTGTTAGTTTTACGATACCTCGTGTGGCGAGGGGAGTGCCCGGTGTCCCCAGAGGGGGAAAGAAATTTTTTCCTCAATCCTAAAAGCGCCGAGAGGAAAGAATATTTTGACTTATTAAAAGTATTGAAATATTAGTTAAAACTTGTAACAAATGTCTAAATATTGCATTGTTAGGCGAGTACGAACGATTCCCAAAATTTCAAAGCTCTAGTTTGATGGGAAGTTGGTTAAATTAACGATCGAAAATTTGATGACACACACCAAGTGAAATTCAGAAAAACGTTTTAATAATTCGATATAAAAACCAACGTTTTTATATAGTGGCAAAGTTTATTAGAGAAAATTATTGAAATATTAGTTAAAACTGTTAGTTATTTTTAACTTTAAAATTCACTTAAAAAGAGACATTTGTGACAGTATTAAAAAATTCATAATACTCATAAAATCAAAACATGCATTTGAAAGTTTGTAAGTCATTCTATTAAAAAAAATGGGAAACAGAATTCAGAAAAAATTATTGTGATAAGACATGACGCCAAATATTGGAAACTTTCTTTCTTGCGAATGATTACTGACTAAAAGTCAGCAACCCTTACTATCTCGGAGATTGTAAAGGGGAGATAGTATCTCCCCTTTGCGAGTACAAAAGGTTTACGATAACCTCATGCGGTGTGGGGAGTGCCCGGTGCTCCCAGAGGGGGAAAGAAAATTTTTCCCTCAATCCTAAAAGCGCCGAGAGGAAAGAATATTTTGACTTATTAAAATTATTGAAATATTAGTTAAAACTTGTCGCAAACGTGTAAATATTGCATTGTTAGGCGAATACGAACGATTCCCAAAATTTCAAAGCTCTAGCTTGATGGGAAGTTG
>BMAW01010566.1:217988-236399 GCA_019974015.1 Nephila pilipes
CACACACACCAAGTGAAATTCAGAAAAACGTTTTAAAATACTCCACTAGATGACTTTACGCTGTCTATGATGGATAGAATTTTCTTTTCTCGTTTAATGAATCTGAAATTTCTAGCAGAAATAGAGATGAGAATTTGATGAAAGATTTAGATGAAGAAAATTTTGTTGATAGACACACAAATAAATCTGATGGTGACTTTGCTGAATGGGAAAAAGAAAAATTGACCACTTCCAAGCAAAAAATTGAGGCAGATTACCACAAGCACATAGGATATCTTGATTTAGGAGACCACAGGGCATCCACATACACTTTTGCTGGACGAACTAGGAAATGGATAAAAAATTATTCTTTAGCCTCATCAATATTGTTGTGTTTCTGATACTTAAGTCGTGCCAAACTAAGTTAAAAACTCAGTTTAAAAGAATTTAGAATGAATCTAATAACATCTCTGATAGGAAAATTAAATCATAAAATTGCAGAGCCTTCAGTAATAAAAAAAATAAAGACAAATGATAATAAATTTTCTCATAGGCCAATTGACGAAAGTTTAGTTTAGTTTTTATTAAAGTCGCACTAGAAGCAACACGAGGGCTATTGGCGACGGACCTCATAATTTTGAACCACGGTCAAGTGACGAGGATGACACCTGAGCTGGCACCCCTCCCCCCTCTCCTAACAACCACACCACACCAACGGGAGGACTTTGGGCCCCGAACAGATTTAACGTGCATCAGCCCTGGCTACACGGCGGGTCAAGGATGGAACCCGCGACTGAACGAAAACCGCCGGCCGCTAGTCCACGACCTTGACCACTAGGCTACCGCGGCCCCGCCAATTGACGAAAAGAAAAGTGTACATATTGTGCGAAAAAAAATATACAAAAAGAGAACAACTATTATCTGTAAGGCATACAATTTGGCTCTTTGTATTGACCAGAACTGTTTCGAAGAATAACACACATTTATTTAAAAATCTCTTAACACATAAACCAATAAAAAAAACAAAAGACTAGAATAAAAAAGATTAAAACTGATGCATTTTTAATGAAATAAAATAAAATAAAAAAAAAAGCTTTTTTAAGAGCCAAAAATTTTAAAAAGTAGAATTCATTTCACATTTTTAAAACGGACATTTCAAAAACATTGTTACAAGAACTTTTTAATTTGAGATATAAGTTTCAAAAAAAATAAAACAAAAAAAATATTAAAAAAAATTAAAAAACAAAAATATTAAAAAAAAAAACAAATTAATACTTTTTTTTCTTAAAGATTCATAGAAATATTGATATAAAAAAAGTGTTACATATTATTTTCATTCGAATGCATGAATTAACTGAATGTTTTGCTTTAATTTGACGTACACAAGATTTACGCAGCAACTTTGAAACATGTTCAGTTAAGTTAAAAATTATTTTTTAAATCTCATTTTTGATAATATTTAATCACAAAATTGCCACGGTAGCTGACGAGTGAGGTCGCAAACTCGTAGCCGGGATTGAGTTGCGAGTTTGAATCCTGTTCATTTGAAAACAGGCTGTTAAGCCTGTCTAGGTTCTAAATCCTGATGTTGGTGTGGAAGTTTGGTGAGTGGATGCTGTCCTCACAGTTTGATTGTCGTTCAAATTTATGAAGTCCGTCACCAGCAACCTTCCTATTGTTTCAAAATGCGATGTTATTAAAATGTCAAATCAAAATATTTGGAGTTCATTGATTTTTTTGTGCATTAAAAGGGTGTTAATTTAAAAAATAAAATGTTTAGTAATATGTTCAACATATTGTTCTGAAATTTCTCCTTCTTTTACATATTTCGTCGAATAATTTTGAAAACATAAGGCATTATTTTTATTACATGGGTTTAATGTTGCAGTTAAATAGGTCAGTTGCAATAATAAGACCACAGATAAAGTCTACACACAAAGCCATGCGATTACACACCTATATATATATAAGCAAGCACAAAATAAATTATTACGAGTTTATGATTGAACTATAACATTCTCAAAGTGTATAGTCATGAGATTACAGAAGCTATTAATTTAATATTGTTTTAACGTACTTGCTTCTAGAAAATATCTTAGTAATATGGTACAGCTGTCGCTTTCTTTGTTATTCGTTTTGTTTGAAAATGTTAATTTAGGCAATGCACGACTCTCAAGTTATGATAACTATACATTTGAAAATTTGTAAGTCACTCAATTAAAAATGGGAACCAAGAATTCAGAAAAAATTGTGATATGATAGGGCGCCAAATATTAGGATCTTACTTACTCGTCGATGATTACTGACTAAAAATCAGCAACCCTTACTATCTCCCCTTTGTAACTAAAAAACTAATCATACCACATGTAGCGCACTCGAACTTCCCAGTATGGAAAGAAAATTTCTCCTCAATCCTAAAAGAGCCGAGTGGAACAGATATTTTGAATTAGAGTGAGTGAATGTAAAGTTTATTGGCGCAAGAGCCAGATATGGCTATGCTGCACCAAAGTAGATTAAACTGTGATCTAGACGTGAAGTTGAAAAAAAGAAAAAGTGGTTGACAAGAAGGAAGAGTCGAAAATAGAGAAGGATTGCTAGGGTATCCCGGGAGTGCGTCACCCGTGTTTACCAAAGACAGTAAACCCCATGGAAAAGAAAAAGATCAAGGTGCCTCGGGGTCATGATGCCCATACTTACCTGAAGAAGGCAAGTCCCTAAGGTCCCCTGATATAATCCCCAAGGGCAGGGTGCCCGGCTATACCCCCAGACGCTGGGTTCCCATTTTAGTCGCCTCTTACGACATGCATGAGCTACAGTGAGACTATTCTGTCATTCCCGGTCTGAAAATTGGAGAAATATTATTTCTCACTGTGCAGAGTTCAATTGTAATTAATATTGCACTGAAATACAAAAGAATTATGGATAAAAACTTCATAATTTAGAAATTCAGTCAAATAACAAGGACTACATTCAAGCAGTAACACTTCCCTCTAAATTATAAAACATACCATAGGAGGATTTTGAGGCTCAAAGGAAAATTTGCAGTAGTCCCCATAATTTTGCATGGCACTTTTAAATGAGCAAAAACTGAAACCTTTATGATAATGCTACAGTAACAGAGCTTACAAATATGACCATTAAACTATTGAACAAGAATTTGAATTAAATGATTCCAATTCATTTTCTTAGTTGTATTGACACATCTGTCAGTATTTCTCCCTCATTGAAATATGCAGAATCTAAATCTCAGAGAAAACATTACAATTTTCCCCGTTTGAAAACTAAATTGAAACTAATCGTGCCGAGAAGCATTTTTAAACATAAAAGCTTTTCATTTTGCCGAGTTAAAAAGCTTGAAAATTCAATGTTCATTACTTTATATTAGCAAAATTTGAAATTAAGCGAACATTTTCCCCTCTTTGATAAAAACAATACAGTTTTTCAATGCCCTTCCCCTAATGCATACAGCTATGCAATGGAGACTAACATATTAAAATATTTTGTTTCTTTCTTTTAGTTATCTTTTTTAAAACAATTGTTTTAATGTGTAACATTAAAAATGATTTTCAAAAAAACTATAATATATTTAAGGGAGTGAAACATTTAATTCTACACAAATAAATGACAAGTTGGTTGGAGATATTTCAATTTTAATGAAAATTTAAAAGTACAATGACCACATGATACACAGAATAAGTATTAACTATTTGTTTACATCTCACATTCTATTTTTCATTATAATATAAAACAATATATTTGATTGTTAATACACTTAACTGTTCAGAAAGAAAAAAAAATTGCAAATAATAAGTTTTCCCATTTATAATGTAATACTTTTTTTAAAAAAAATTACAACATAAAATAAGCTTTATGGAAATCCTTAATTTTAGGATCAAATAATACATTCAAGCATAACTAAACAACATTTTAATGGACACACAATGAGCCATATAATAACTAGCACTAACAGAAACAAGAAATGTCTAATTTTATGGTATAATAAATCTACTGCAAGATACGATTGAATAATATTAATTCAATCATTACAAATACATGATTGGTTGGTTTATTACAGGATACAGAACAACAAAGGCTATACATATGATTTTAATTTATCTCAATTATGTACAAACCCCTTTTAATTCACAAATATTTAATCACAGCTATCATTTATAACTCAATAACATGAAATAAAATTGGGATACTTCAAAATTGCATATTTTATCTTATTTAATTCGTTAAAAAAAAATATAGCATATTTTATCTTATTAATTGAATTCGTTAAAAAAAATATATATATTGTAATGTATTGTGAAAAAAGGAAGCAGAAGTACTGAGAATCTTTCCAAGAAATAAACCTATTCCAATGAATTATTATTCAAAGAAATCCCACTATTCTAATTTAAAATGTGAATTTTTAGAATTTTGTTAAGCTCGATTATTTGTATAATTTTTAAAATTTTATTGAAAAACTGTTATTTGAAAAATCATGATTTTCAGGTAAGATACAAAATCACTACACATGTATATATAAAAAAAAAAAACTACAAGACACAAACTGTTTACACACATTGAATGTAACAATGAATATACAATATGATTTGAACACAAAAGTATCAACACTGTGGTCAAAGTAAAAACATTCACTAGCGAGAGTGCCCATACCCTCCACTATATGAATCTCCATATCCTCCACCATATGAACTGGAGCCATAGCCGCCTCCGTATCCAGAACTGTAACCTCCGGCATATCCTCCACTGCTTTCTCCACTACGGTAGTAGTCTCTACTTCCTCCTCCGCTGCTGCGATGACTGCCACTGTCCCGGCTGCTGCGGTAATCACCATCTCGGCTACTACGATGGCTTCCACTGTCTCGGCTCCTACGGTGACCATCTCGGCTTCCCCCATCACGACGTCCTCCACCTCCACGACCTCCACCACGGCCTCTGCCACCTCTTCCGCCACGTCCTCTACCACCTCTTCCACCACGACCTCGAGGAGGTTTGGCCAAAATAGCAAGCTGCTCATTTATAGATTTAATACAATCAAAATTCTCGGGTATCATAACATATCTGAAATGAGATGAAAACATGTTACATTAAGAAGTAATAATCAAAATTTCTTGCTTTTAAGGAAAGTAAATTATAATTTTTTTTAAGTGACAAATAATTTCTGAAATAAGAAATAAAGCATTAACAATGAGAAGTATTTTTCAGTTTCAACCTTTGACAAATAACCAATTTTTCTCATCTTAAAAAACAATGAAAAGAAATAAACACATACAGAAACAAATGCATAAAATTGTATGTCTGTTTCATACATTTTTTACTTTGTATATAAGCAAAGACAAAAAGGCACAAAATAAGGTATGGATATATTCATATTCCAGTAAAGATTAGAATAAAATCTATGCATATGGATAATACAACATGCAAGAGATAATCCTCAATAAAATTTAGTCATATAAAATGAAATTAATTATAATTCTTTAAATAAACAGGGATAATTTGTAAAAATAAAATACCATCAATATCGAATTTTTTTGTTGCTGATCTTATCTACGAAAAACGATAAATAAACTGATAAAAAATTATAGAATTAAGTTTTCAATACTTGTAAAAAAGTACTACCAAACAAAATTATTAGCTTGAAATTCAATCATCAAATTTCACATTTTGCAAGTGACAATTCATATCACTCAATCAAAAACATTTAAATTACAATGTAAAATTTCAGTGACTTCATTCAAGTTCAAAAAATTCTAAGATTTCCCAAAATAAGAATTACATTATATGCATACATGAAAAAACAAACCTAATAAATTTTCCTTGGCAACAATATTTGGCGAATTTCTTGACTTCACCTGATGGAGCTTGATAATCTACATTTGACATCTCAATATTCATGTATCTAAAAGATAATAATTTTATTTAAAAAATATTACTTAAGTAATAAGTTAAAAAGTAATTTCACTTAAAAATTTGCTGTTGTTTTTTATCTTTTAAAAAATAATTTACACAACTTTCGTAAGTTAGCATTCCCGACTTATACTGTTCACTAAAACAATTTCAAATTCTACTGAATATGGTTGACAAGTTACATACATTTATTTGTACATTTGTACTGGGCTTTCATCAAGGTAAAGCATTTTATGTGTCCTTTTTTTCAAAAGTAGCACATTTGCTAGTGAAACTTATTAATGGATACAAAATGGTATGGTTATGATCATTTGTCTCAAAATGTACTTTATTGGTTTGGAAAATTTCAAACTGGAGAGAGGAAGCTAAGGATGACAAAAAAAAAGTTCAGGTTTCAAATTGTCAAGGAAAAAGAAATTTTACATTCAAAAATCTCAAATGAAGACAATGTTGGTAACTAATTTTGACTGCAGAATGTTTCAGTAGAATTTGTTTCTGAAGGACACACTGAGAGTGGAGCATTCTACAAGAGGTGTAAATGAAATGATCGATTGACACACTGCATTTTTTCATCCCGATTTAAATGTAAACAAAAATTTGTTCTTGCTCACAGACAATGCACCTACCCACAATGCAGCTCTCATTTGTCTGTATTTAGCAAAAAAAAAAAAAAAAAATGTAACTATGCAGTAACACCATTCATTTTCTCTAGACGTCATATTTTCTAAACTTTGTATACAAAATTAGAAATTGTTTAATAAACTGTATAGATTGAATCTACAAATTTATAAATTTAAATTTATTTTTACTTTTCTCTTTAACTAAATTGTTTTCAGGTTGTCCATCATCAACTAATTATACATCTGGTATAATGAAACACAGTGGAAACATCTAATGAAATTTCATTTCTTACATTACAAAACAAAAATTCATTTAATCATATCAGTTTCCTTTCTTATATTCTTACATTCAAGGTTAAAGCCTAATAATACATGAAAATAATTAACGTCTTTAAAATAGTTCCAAGAATTTATTTGGAAACATATCAAATATCATTTGTATGAACAGATTTCAGATCTGTAAAATTAGAGAATTTAGAAAGTAACCAAAAATCAAAATTAATTATAAAAATCTAAGATTTAGGAAAATACGCAAGATTTTTAACAATTAATCTATGCAATGCGCAAAAAGGGGGAGAAATTTCGAGAAAATTTTTAAAAAATACACAAACGGTTGAAAGCGAAAAAATTTAATTAAAGCTAGAATACAAAATAAATACACAGTGATGTTATCATTTGGAAATATTTTATTAAAAATTAACAAAAACGCCCCATTAATTTTATATAAACTATTATACAATCAATACTTTTGGAATACTCAAACATAATAAATGAAATAAAGTATCTTTTTTCTCGATTGTACGGCATGATAACATCAAACAAATACAAAAGTTTATAAAACATGAGTTCGTCGTTAGAAGTCCTCATACTTTTCATCATCACACTTTAATTATTCTAATTTAAAAAAAATTTAATTTCACATTGCGGCAGTGAGGGGATAACACCTGTAGCTTACAGATGAAAATACAAAACGTTAATTTAAACACAAACATCTTTCCGGACTGTAGATGAAACTTCTCATATACATTTTCCATAAGCCTCTCTACATTAAGAACAACAAATAAAATTATTATAAAAAGAAAAAAATTGAATCTATATGTCATACCCATCTACAGAATCTATTCTTCCATAAATGGCGGTCTCGTCTCTAAAGTCAATATGGGTAACTTTACCCGCTAGGCCTTGTAGAAGGCAAACAAGCGTTTTAGAACTGATGGCTTTTTCTCTTTGAGCCATTTTTACAGTTCTACTCAACTAATTTCTTTACAGAAAAAATGTTTTAAAAGATCTTCACTACTTCCTACTCCACCAACCTAAACATAATAGTAGAAAATGCCGGTAACGCTACAAACGGTTGAGGTGTATTTAGCTTCTTAAATAAATGGTTATTTACGAGTTCTAGCGCTCAAAGTAGTAGTGAAGGTTTAACGATCATTAATAAAAAAATCCACTTTTTCTCTAAAAAAAAAAAAAAATAGAAATATGGTTAGATTCATGGAATAACGTAAAGTTAACACCAATAAAACTGATGCTTGTTATTCACTTATTGATGAAAACTGCATCCACCAATTACATATTTCAACACTCCCATCCCATGGTCTCAGAAAAAATACAGTCTGTCAAAAATGTTTTCAAACACTGGTTCCTTACTAAATTTAAGTATTTATTATTGTTTAGGAACAAAATATTCATTCCAAATATTAAATACTTAAATTACATTTTTAACACATTAGTACAATTCATTATAATTTGACTTTTTGATTTTTCAAATATTAAGCGATATTAGAATCATATAATAAATAATATATATATATATGGATTCAAACGCGTTTTAATGAGATTTAAATACTTTTAATGTTAAATACAACATAAAATTAATCTTTATTCTTACGATAGATGGCATCGTGTCACATTTACTGTTTACATTCCTTAAAGAGATGTTAAGCCTGATTTTTTTTTAAAGAATTTTAATGTTTTTATACAAAAAAAACTAATTAATATATTGTATAATAATATGTATAGATTTAAAATTTAATAAATATTTTTGTTTTAGTTACATAGATATTTCATAGCGTGGAAAAAAATGTGACAGTATGTATGTTTAAATAGGAACATTAAAAAAAAAAAAAAACATTTTCCATGTTAAAAACTAATTAATATATTACATAATAATTGATGTTTTGGTAATTTGAAAATTTAGCATTTATTAATTAGTTGGTATTTTTTTTGGCTAAGTTTAATTTTAAAAAAAAATCAAGTCATTAGAAAATACTTACTAGAATATAATTTTGTAAACGATTTTTGCAGTATTCTTTGTTATATTTCTCAAAAAGATGTAACTGTGAATGTAAATATTATGCATTAAAACTAATCTTTTTTTTCTCCCTCTTAAAATAGATTTTATTTGAGTTCTAAAGTAAAGATTTTTATCTCCACATGTATTTTGTTTTCATAGTAATCACACATAGTGTTAGATTTAATCACCAAGATACTCTATTATTATTTTTCAAGTAACACATCTAAGCTCAGATTTAAACAAAATTGTTTCGTTTACAAGAATAATTCAGTTTTTTTTAAAAATACTTATAATGTTGTTGTTTTTTTCTCGAAGGTATTATACAATTAGAAATACAGTGGCTCAAACAATTGAGGATACACCTTACTTTCACTTGATAAATCCAACTTTTAATGAAAATAACACATTAACTAGAATAGAAGACGTATTTTTACTTTTACACGTAATAAAAGTGTTAATTTACAGTAAAAATAACGAAAATCAACAAAAAAATATCTAAAATTAAAAGTTTCACAAATATTTGAAGTAAACATAGGCAGATCTTTACCTCAAAAAATTAAGGATACCTAATGAAATTTTTATTGATATATTACATGCATGACCCAGTATCGGTATTTTTGTTACTGTCTTTGGCATTTTTTATTATGTCCTCCAGCGATCTTGAATTTTGCGACCAATTTTTTAGAAGATCTGGAGATTTTATCCCATTCTTCTTGTAGACATTTGCTTTAAATGGAGCTTTGTTGTTCTAATCTGGTATTTTTGGACTGCTGTTTCTGTAATTGACCAGAATTTTCTATGACATTGATGTCGAGACAAGTGATTATGTGCAATTGCTGTTACAATGAAAAAAGACACCATCATTTTGACGATACGATGCGTGTGTTTGGGGTCTTTGTCGTGCTGAAATATAAAATTTCCATCATAATTTTTGTGCACTTTCTTTAGATTGTTGCTGGTATGTCTATATAAAACATGATCATTGATACCATCTGATAATTCTACCCTATTTGCAGCCACAACCCCAAACCATGGCAGACCACCACCATGTTTAACTGTAGGCCGTAAATTTTTTGGATCCATAGCGGTTCGGACTTTCTCCAAGCGGTGTGACCGGTTCAGAAATGTTGAATTTACTTTCATCACTAAATATAACTTTCTTCCAAAAAAGTTTTTGTCTTCCAACTGATGAGTTTTTGCAAACTCAAAGCTGCTTTCTGATTTTAGCATGAAGGTTTCTTTCTAGCTACCGACTCAGACATGTCTAATCACATTTCTCTGATCAACCATACACTTCTGCAGATTTTGAAGTTTCTGCATGTAGGTTTGACTTCACATCAGTTTGGATTAATCTTGATATCTTTTAAAAATTTCCTTTTTTAGCTACATCACAAAATGACTTTTCCTTCCTCTTCCACTCTTATTTTTATAATCCATCGCAGTTTAAATTTCCCAATGGATTTTGGACCAGGTATTCTGCGACAATTTCAGCTATTTCACGATAAGATTTTCCTTCTTAAATAACCTTAATATATAATTTTCTTACATATTACTAGTCTCTTTTCGAGGAGCCATTTTCCATTTAAAATTACAGACTTTATATTCATCATAACCAATTAAAAGACAGAAAAACAGTTGAAAAAGTTTGGATAAAAAATTTCCCAAACTTAAGGTGTATGTAGCAAGACAAAAAGAAATCAATATTGGAGTTAAACAAAAATTTCATTTGTGTATGCCTCAATTTTTAAAATCTCTATATGTTTATTTGAAATGCCTCTTAAAGGTTTGATTTTTTAATTTTGTTGTTGATTACTTTTTATTTTTACTGTTAATTAAACCTTTATTTATGTCAAGAATAAAAAAGTGCGTTGCACTTCACGTTAAGGTGTTATTTTGATTGAAAGTTGGTTTATCAAGTAAAAGTAAGTTGTATCCTCAATTGTTTGTGCCACTGTATATATTCTTTCAGATTCAATCCTGCAAGATACTCATAATATTATTTTCAAGTATAAGCTAAGATTTAAACATAATAGTTTTGTTTGAGAATATTCAAATATCTAATTCAGTTTTTTAAATACTTGTAATGTTTTTGTCATAGGTATTATACAATTTGATAGAAATAAATAGCTCATTGAATGTTTTTCTCATCATTATTAATGGTGTCAGATTTGAAATCACCAAGATTATTATTTTCCAAATGGCTAGTTTAAGCGAAATTGTTTTGTTGTTACAAGGATAATTCAGTTTTTATAGATACTTATAATGTTCTTGTCAACACGAGACTCATTAATGTTTTTTTTATGGTAATCATACAAATATATTCTTTCATAATTCATTATTTATTACAAGATTTCTATTATACAGATTATAGTTTTCATGTAGCTAGAGTTTCAAAAAAATTGTTTTGTTTCTACAACAATAAATTCAATTTTTTATATAGATATAATGTTTTGACAAACACCAAGACTCATTAGTGTTTTTTTACTAGTAAAATTATACATATATATTCTTTTCATAGTTCAGATTTATATTCTATTATTATTTTTCAAAAAGTAATGACTTCTAAACTCATGTGAGAGCAACATTGTTTTGTTTATAGAGATTATAATTCAGAGCTTCAATCAATTGACAAAAAAAAATTAGATCCCTAAGAGGTGATATACAATTGAAGAAAAAATAGCTCATCAATGTTTTTTTTTATTTATTTATTATTAATAATGTCAGATTTAATCACCACAATATTCTATTATTATTTTCATGTAAGCTAAGATTTAAACAAAATTGTTTTGTTTACAAGAATAATTCAGTTTTTAAAGATATTTATAATGTTTTTGTCAAACACCAAGACTCATTAATATCTTTTATAGTAATTATACATATATATTCTTTCATAATTCAGATTTATATTCTATTATTATTTTCAGGCTTAAGCTAAATGTGAGAGCAACATTGTTTTGTTAGCAAGAATAATTCAGAGAGCCCCAATCAATTGAGAAAAAAAAAATTCAAATTCTAAGAGGGATATACAATATTGATAGAAATATAGCTCTTTTAATGTTTTTTTTCATGTGTGTTATGTTAGATTTAATCACCAAGATACTATATTATTACTTTTTCGAGGTAACACGTCTAAGCTAAATGTGAGAACAAATTGTTTTGTTTACAGAATAATTCAGTTATTTTAAAACTTATAATGTTTTTTGTCGAACAATTCGACTAAAGAAGGTATTATAATTAGATATGAAATATATAATTCATTAATCATTTGTTTCATTAGTAAGCCACTAGATCAGATTTAATCCGCAGAACCATATATATTATTCTCAGTAATACATCAGAAGATCTAAACAAGTAAAATTGTTTTGTTTACAAGAATAATTCGATTTTAAAAGATATTTTATAATGTTTTTTGTCAAACGCAAGACTCATTAATATCGCGCATAGTGATGTATATATATTCTTTCATAATTCAGATTTATGACTATTATTATTTTTCAGGTTAAGCTAAATCTTGAGAGCAACATTGTTTGTTAGCAAGAATAATTCAGAGCTATCAATTGAAAAAAAATTTCAAATCTAAGAAGGTATACAATTTGATGAGAAAATAATAACTCTTTGTTTTTTTATTATTATTATTAGTGGTGAGATTTAATCACCAAGATACTATATTATTACTTTTGAGTAACCGTCTAAAGCTGTCATGAGAACAAAAATTGTTTTGTTACGAATAATTCAAGTTTTTAAAAAAATTCTTATAAGTTTTGGCCGAACAAATTTCAGACCCTAAAAGGTATTATACAATTAGATAAAGAAATGAATAACTCATTAATGTTATTATTATTAGTAGTAGGATCAGATTTAATGCAAGATAATATATTATTACTTTGAGGTAACACATCTAGCTAAATGTGAGAGTAAATTGTTTTTTTGCATATTTCAAGTAATATCATGAATTTAAAGATCTCAATCAATTTGAGAAAGAAAAATTTTCAATCTAAAGAAGGTATTATTCAATTAGATAGAAATAAATGGCTCAAATTAATATTTTTTAATTATTTTTATTAGTGTCAAGTTAATCCTGAGATAATATATCATTATATTAGGTAACACATTTCAGCTGAGATGTGATAAACAAAATTGTTTTGTTTAGAAGAATAATTCAGAACTTCAAATCAATTGAGAAAAGAAAAATTTCAGATCCTAAAAAATGAATGATTTCAAAATATCTTATTTCCATTGAGAAGAAGAAATGTTTTTTTTTTACCAATTTGGGTGTATATATCAGAGTCTAACAAAAAAATTTGGCGTTTAGAGACAATGCGCCAGTCGAATACTTATGATAGATATTATAATGTATATATATCTTATATTGTATATATCAAATAATATTTTCTTGGGATAGAAATTTTTTCTCCAATGGAATTGTGATATTTTGAATTATTTCTCTTCTTAGGATGAGGGCCTAACTATAGTAATTAACTTTCTGAATTAATACTTAATAATGCCTTCTTGGTTTTAAATTTTTTTTTTTTTCTCAATTAATTGAGGCTTAGGAATTATTCTTGAAAACAAAAACATAATTTTGTTATACATTTAGCTTACTCAAGTACTTTCATCTAATATCTCATTATCTTGAAGTGATTAGAGTATTTTACTAATAATAATAATTAAAAAAACATTAATGAGCTATTTATTTCTATCTGAATGAATACCTTCTTGAATTTAAATTTTTCTTTCTCAATTGATTGGGATCTGGATTATGATATTTAAATTATACAAAACAATTTTGCTCTCACATTTTTTAGCTGGATACTGCAATAATATCTTATTGATTAAATATCTGATTCTACTACTAATAATAACATTAATGAGTTATTTATTTGTATCCTAATTGTATACCTTTTAAGATCTGAAATTGTTCAACAAAACCTTATAGTATTTTAAAAAAACTGGATTATTCGTAAAAAACAATTTTGTTTCACATTGGCTTAGGCGTGTTGCTCAAGAAAATATAATAATATAGTATCTTGGTGATTAAATATCTGACTTACTATCAATAATAAAAACATTAATGAGCTATTTATTTCTATCTAAATTCAATGTAATACTACTTTTAGGATCTGAAAGAGTACGCTTTCTCAATTGATTGAGGGATCTGATTTTATGATATTTGAATTTTAAAAAAAAAAAAATACGGGATTTTAATTGAATAATGAAAAAAAAAAAAGATTGTTTTCAATTTGGGTGTATATAAACCAGGTCACAACAAAAAATTCGATTGTTAAGGCGAATTTAAAATATATAATATAACATAATAATTATATATAAATGGCATATTTTTTCTTAGGATCTGAAAAAAAAAAAAAATTCTGAATTCAATTGATATATTTTAGGATCTGAAAATTGTGGTTTTTTTTTTTTTTCCTGTTGATTTGATTGAGGCTTTGAATTATAATATATTTGGATTATTCTTGTAAATAAAACAAATCTGTTCTCACATTTAGCTTGGATGTGTTACTTGAAAATAATATGGTGATTAAATCTAATAATAATAATGAAAACATTAATGAGCTATTTCTATTTAATTGTATAATACCTTCCACGAAAACATTGGTGAAATTTGTTTAAAAAAAATCTGAATTATTCTTGTAAACAAAACAATTTTGTTTAAATCTTCGCTTAGATGTGTTACTTGAAAAATAATAATAGAGTATCTTGGTGATTAAATCTGATACTATACATGATTACTATGGAAACAAAAACATTAATAAATTATATATTTATATCTAATTGTATAAAACCTTCTCCGTGTTTGACAAAAACATTATAAGTATATATAAAAACTGAATTATTCTTGTAAACAAAACAATTTTGCTCTCACATTTAGCTTAGATGTGTTACTCGAAAGTAATAATATAGTATCTTGGTGATTAAATCTAACAATAATAATAATAATAATGAAAAAAACATTAAAGAGAGTTGTGTTTCTATCATATTGTATAATATCTTCTTAAGTTGAACCTTTTCTCTGATTGAGGGTTCTATGGTATTCTTGTTAACAAAACAATGTTGCTCTCACATTTGGCTTATACAAGAAAATAATGGGAATATAAATCTGAATTATATAAGTACTATCTTTCATAATTACTATAAAAAAGAACTAAAATAATGAGTCTTGATGTTGTTAAACTCCCATTATAAATATCTTTAAAACAGATTATTCTTGTAAATAAAACAATTCTTTAAATCTTAGCTTGAAAATAATAATAGAACTCATTGGTGATTAAATCGAAACTTTTATAATAATAATAAATAAAAAAAAACATTGATGAGCTATTTATTTCTTCTTTCTAATTGTATAATACCTTCTTAGGATCTAAATTTTTTTTTTTGCAATTGATTGAAGCTCTGGATTGCTTGATATTCTTATAAACAAAACAATGTTGCTCTCACATGAGTTTGAAGTGTTACTTGAAAATAATAATAGTATATAAATCTGAATTATGAAAGAATATATATGTATAAATTACTATAAAAAAAAAAACATTGAGGTCTTGGTGTTTTGTCAAAAACATTATAAGTATCTATAAAACTGAATTATTGTTGTAAACAAAAACAATTTTTTTGAAATCTTGGCTTACATGAAAACTGTAATTGTATAATGAATACCTTGTTTATTAAATCTGATTATGAAAGAATATATATACACTCAATGGCCAAAACATTATGACTACCACTACATTTTTTTTGCAATGAACTGGATGACGTGACACTTGATCAGATGGAAGTGGTATTTAGCACTGCTGCTGGAGGTCTGAAGAATCATTCTCCAAACATCAATGGAAATTAATACTCATGCAGTTACCACCTGCTGGTCTAAATTCAGACAACAACTAATATAGAAACCATTCATCCAACGATTTTTTACAAATATCAAGATCTCAAACAAAACTTGAAAACAAAATTAGAAATGACCTCGCAGACAAAATCAATCAAGCATATGAAAAGGCATCCATACCAGTTACAAACAAGACATCAGATACCCCATCCCACCAAAACCTCTTAAAACCAAAAACTATTTACGAAAACAATAATATCAGAACATTTGATCTGAGAAATAAAACCTGAAATGAATAGAACTCAAAATTTAATTAAAAAGAATTTCAAATTTTCTCAAACAAAGCTGGAATGACAATTTAAATCTCTAAACACACAAGACAACTCATGGACACAAACTAGGATTTTTAAAAATAATAATGGATGCAGTATACCACCTCCTAATTATCAGTAATCAGAGCTACCAAACACCATTTAAAAGCTGAACTACTTGCAAACACACTCAGACAAATCTTCAAAAAAAAAACCAGACCCGCAAATTAAGACACAACCATTGACATAACAGTAAAACACAATACCTTCCTAGCTTCCACACCACTCCATTGAACCTGTTTGGCCATAAAATACAAAACTGATGCACAAAAAATGTTGAGATGGGTAACAAATAAAATGTAAAAAACTTCCTTCAAATCACACTAATAATTAGTTATCTAATTAACAAAATACTAAAATTGTTGTTATTCTAAAATGTTGGAAACTACATTATTTTTCCCCAAACTAAAACCAGGCAAAACCCAAAATCACCAGACGGCTGAGACCAATATCATCTATAGATGTCCTCTCATCTATAGATAAACTAGTTAATTTGTAATCCTAAACAGATTCAAAGAACACATTTACCAAAATAATATAATGACTTACCAAACCTTATGGATTCATAAAACACTCCACCCCCCTTCTTAAGTAGCAGAATTAATCTCACTGAGTTAGAAAATAAAAAAAAAAACCAGATGCGGTTTTTTTTTCTGAACCTACATAAGCCTTTGACAGAGTATGGCTGGAAGGACTCATCTACAAACTAATCACCCTACTTTTTTCTAACCCACTAATACACACATATATCACAAACAGAATTTCCAAGTCAAAATTACAAATTCATTTCTCAAGCCCCAGAAAAATTTCTGTGGGGAGTTCCACAGGGCTTTTTTTAATTAGGGCCTGAATGACTATCCCCACTTACACACTCACACAGGGACGTCTTAAGGCATGGGCCCAGGGCCTCGTCTCGTTCTCTATAAACTGAATAAAGATCATGATCAGAATAATTTCAATCGTCAAATGTTGCGGACATGACTGGTTGAGGCTGGATTACTTCTATATTAAATATTTCTGTATTTATAATGTTTGCTGAGAATCCAGGAAAATGGCTGAGGTTTTATTTCTATAGCGATCTTTTATTTATTTGCACACAGGAGTTAAGCATCGTTCATGAACAGAGAGATACATAACTCCCCAACAGAAAGTGACAAAACACATTCCCTATTTTATGACGGGGGTCAGGGCTAATAAAAGAGGGTTGAAATGACCCTGAAGGGAATCACTTTTGAAGAAAGAGTGGCTACAGTTCTAAATCGGCAATTCCTTTCCTTAGAAATTTAATTTGTTTGAAACAGCAAAAGGTAATTGTGTTTTCATTTTGAATTGTATTTTTCGAGATTTAAGATAATATACAAGTATTTATATCGCGTCAAAAAAAAGTAAAGTAATTTGCAAATAAAATTTGCTTTTTTATGGGAAAGTTATAAAAATAATATCCAGTTTAAAAATTCTGCTCCTTTTTGTAAATTTTCTCTCTCTCCTCTAAACAACAAAATAATCTCTTAACTGTTTATAAAATTGGCATATAAATATATTAATGAACTCTTAGAATATTTTTATATTGATTAATATGAATAAATTGAGCGCTCCGCTATTTTGAATGCACTATAGTCTTCAAAAGGTTTCCAATATGTATATTGTAATTCAGGAAATATTTTTTATTTGTTTCTAATACGGAAAGTGTTCTTTTTACTCGTTTAAAATACAAATGACTATCCTTTTATTATTATAGAAAGAAATAAAATAAAAAGAACATTTATAAAATGTAGATATTACATTACTACAGATTTTTTTGTAATGTATAAATGTAAGAAAACAATCATATAATGGAGATCCTACAGTAGAGTTTGATAAAAGATTAGATAAATAAATGCCTGTACAATAATTTAATGTTTAAGAGTAAAATAAAAAAAACTAAAGAAATTCTTATCCAACACAGTACAAGGGTGAGATTTTTTTTAATGTATAAGACCCTCATAAAAATTATCTATTTGCGTGTGTATGTTTAATCAGATTTTTTTTAAGGAAATAAAAATTGAATTATATATACTTTAATTTTAGCTCTTATACTTTAAACTTATAATGTATTTATACTTTATCATTTATCAATGCTTTATTACTTACTAATACTTTTATCACATATTAGTATAAAATATTTTTTAATGAAAATTATTTACATGAATATAATTCTCCGCATTAATAATTTATGTAATAATGTTCTTCAATTTTGGAACCTATGAATTCTTTTATCATAATTCTTTGTTTCGTTTGATAAGCATAATAATATGGATACAAAATATTTTTTATATAGTTAAACATATATTCTACAGGTTTAACGTGTATCAGTACTTCACCATGATTGATGGGAACAATACAATGGCA
>BMAW01010566.1:236424-251761 GCA_019974015.1 Nephila pilipes
TGCATTGCTCCGGATATTCAGAAATGTCGCATCCTGTATTGAATGAATATGAATTACAGGGCAGTGGATAATGACCTCTCAGCTTAAAAATTAAAAAACAACTTTTTTAACTATCTTTGAACATTTTTGACATGTATTGAACAAAATAATTATTTCTCCAGAGTAAAAATAGATTAGTCGAAGGTTGTAAAATTATTAAAATCGTTGTATATATATATAGTAAAACCAGAAAGATATTCTTTGACTATATATGAGTCAATCCGAGGAAGTGTCCTTTATAAAGGGAGTATCAAAGTGTTGACAAGCAGTAAGACAATGCAGTGCTAGGGTGAATCATTGCTATGAAGGAAATAGATACTGACACAACATTTGAAAACATAGAAAATTAAAATAGAAACCTTTCCCGTATCAACTCTCTTTTAGCTATACAAATGGTAGTAAAAAAATATGAGATTAAAATCAAGCATTTGAAATGTTTAGATTTTTTGAAAAATATTTCTAATTTGGATGAGACAAAATTAAGAGGTGCCTCCGAAAATAATAAAAGATTTTACGATAAAGACATTAATGGAGAGGAACTGAACTTTAGAATGTCAACATTTCTCAAGTCATATACTAGATCATTGAGAAAAAGCAAGAGAAACAATGGAAAAAAGAAAGTTTAATAAAAATATATTACTACAAATGTGTGTGTGTGTAAGATGAAGTTTAAGAACAGTTGTTGATGAGGAACTGAAGTGGGATGAAGATACTCTATACATACATGTATGTTGAAAGACTATTCATTATGTTTCCAATGGAAACAATAATAGGGATTACTTATCATTGACTACTGAGTTGAGATGCGTAATTTTTCAAAACTCAAAGTGGTCAAAATTTGAATGAGAAACTATGGCGTCAATACGTTGTAATAATTTAAGACCTGATGAATATGTGAAAAATGAAAATTATTAACAATTGATTTTGAGATTTGAATAAATTTTATGCAGATTTAAAAATGTTATGAAAAAGAATATTCACATAAGACCTCATTTTTACTAATGGATTGCTTTTAATTGAACATACGATGATACACCCAATATTAGATTAAGGGTCGCAGGGGCCTGTTTCTTTTTTCATAAGGGCCCAGGGCCTCAAGAAGTCTTAAGACGTCCCTGCACTCACAACACTAAATATGTATGCCGACGACACAGCAATCCTTGCCTCTTTTAAAAACCCTAAGACTGTCACAAAAGCACTTAATAATCACTTTAAAATACTAGAAAAAAAATTTTAACACATGGAAAATAAAAATAAATGTCGATAAAACAGCTGCAGTTCTTTTCACAAGAAAAAAGATACCACCCACATTCTATCAAACTGACATCCCATGGTCTCAGACAGCTAAATATCTAGGTGTTAACCTTGACAAAACTTTAACTTGGAAACAACATAGTTATAACACAAACGCGAGATAAGTTCCGGAAAAAAAAATATGTAAAATCTTCCCCTTAATTTGCCGGAACTCAAAAATTACTATAGAAAACAAATTGCTTCTGTACACCTCGATTTTGCGTCCAATACTAGCATACGCTTGTCCTGTGTGTATTTTTTGTATGTAACTCGAACTAAATATTCTAGAAGTATCTCGAAATTCAATTTTAAGAATAATAACCAAAACAAAATGGTATATTAGAAATGATGAAATAAGAAAAACTTAAAATTACTACTTTCAAAGAACATATCAAAAAGCTTTCAATAAACTTCTTTCACAAACTCCCCTTCACCGAAAATCAAAATATGAACAATCTTGAACATTATACCCCCCCAGCCAAATTCAAAAAGACCTAGAAGAATTCTACTTGACTCCTATCAACCTCCTTAATAAAACAACTTTTAACTTCAATTTATTTAATTTTTAAATTCACTTAATTCCAGCACACTGACATAGAAAACCCTATAACATCTAACTCAATAGCACCCATCAGGGGCAGCCAATGGCATTACTTCCCTCTGCCTTCCATCAACCAATAGAAAAGCAGTCTCTCCACATCTCCATCTCAAGACATCTCTGAAAATTTTTCCCAACTCAAGACTCATCTGCTCCGGATTCAACCACCAGCCAATAGGAATACAGTACAGCAACAGCCGACCAATAAAAGCACACCTTCTCGATTTCTACCTTACAGAGAGACTATTAGCCCAAAACAGTCATTTCTTCACTTAAGAACTCTGATACGAGCTAGAAGGGCCTAGACGCTCAAAGATAACGCAACTTGCGTGCGTGCTGAATAATCATTCTTCTCGCTATGGACAAGTTCAACCGTAAAGCTTACTATGGGAGCGCTGCAGTATTTCAAAACCTTCTCTTCTTACTTCTCTCAAAACCTTCTTTCTTTGAGTTTAACGATCGCTATTTTTCGCTATCCCATCTTTACGTTTATTTCAAAACGCTAAAGATTTGGAACACAATATGGAAAAGGAAAACAACATTGATATGGATAATTCCAACTACATTAATTTCCACAAACAACTCGACATTGATGGAATCGACCAAATGATGGACAATGCCTATACGGCAGAAGCACTCACCAGAGTGATGTTGCGGACGCAACATTATCCGCATTGAAGAAGTACCCCTTTGGAGAGGACACTAAACAAAGAAGCAGTATCATCGATCTCGAGGAGATCATAGATGAAGCCCAAAACAGGTATATTACTGCCCGGAAAAACGAGCTACGTGCCGCCGCTGCTTCCCTTGCTGATACAGCATTAGCATGGGGCAAAAGGTTACAAGAGGAAGATTTCACTTTAGTGAAAAATAAAAAGTAATCAAAAACGCCCACCTCCGACAATCTGGCAAAAAAGCAACGGGTAGAAGAGACAACTCCTTGCCATAATAAATTTAGCCAGCTGACTATCGATGAAATCCCAATAGCCACCAACGACCAAATGGATGTGACGCCCTCCACCTCAAGGAGCACCGCCCGGCAAAATGCCACACCGCCTCACAGTCCTCGACGAAGCACCCCATCTCAACGCTCTCCTCGTCCCTCCAACTCCAATGCAGGAAACGGACCAAGGAAGAATGTAGTTCCACCAATAACACTAAACAAAATCCAAAGCCCAGCTACTCTTCTGAAGAAATTACAAGAGATCACAAAAATCAAACTTGTGGCCAAATTGACTGGCACAAGCCTGAAAGTATTTCCACAGACTCCTTACGCGTATCATACCATAAGGAGATACATTGATGATAACAAGTTGCAAGGGCATACCTATATGCTACCCGAGTAAAGGAAACTTCGTGCAGTTATTAGGGGCATGCCAGCCGACATGCCGAAGCAAAACGTTACCGAGGAACTTCTTCAAAAAGGGTTCAGAATCGAACAGATTTACGTAATGACGAACAAGAGAACCGGTTCGCCCATGTCCCTATTCTTAGTCATCCTCGACAAAAACGAGGAAAATCAGAATATATTCAATATCAAAGAACTCGCATGTATTCCAGTGACGGTGGAAGCCCTCAGCAAAAAGTACGACCTCCCGCAATGCTTCCGTTGCCAAAGCTTTTTTCACTCGTCTAACTACTGCACAAGAACCCCCGCTGTGTCATGTGTGCCGGTGAACATCTCACAAGGGAGTGGACGAAAAAAGTTGAAACACCACCAAAATGCTGCCTGTGCGATGGTCCTCATCCAGAAAACTATCTACAATGCCCAAGAAATCCGGCAAGCCACCCTCCCAAGCCAAAACAACCACAGCCAAAGCAAGAGAATAGCTGGAGGAAGCGTTTGGTGAATTCCACACCAATCCAACAACCCTCTCAACCAACTATACTCACCGTGACAGAAGACAGTTTCCCCCAGTTACCAACACAACCCAAGCAAGTCAATAGAAAATATCAAGCCATCAAAAAACCACTAGAAATGTTAAAGGACCCTGACGCCCAAGACCTCTACAATATTTTAGAAAAATTCGTCAACATTGCGAAGAACGTCCCCACACCAACTGAAAGGCTTCAAGCCCTATTCAAACTACTCAATTAATTATGGACAATAGACGAAACCAACTATCAATCATATCCTGGAATGCTAATAGCATTAAAAACAAGAAAGAAGAATTTAAACATTACATTTCAATTTACAATCCAGATATAATTTGTCTCCAGGAAACAAGACTCAAGCCTGTCGACAACTGCAACATAGCAAACTATACCACCCATAGAAAGGACCGAACCACCTATGCTGCAATTCTCATAAAAACCAGTATTCTACACCACGCCACAGTTATCAGAAAAATCCACTTTGAAACAACAGCCATCACAATAGAAAGAAGAAACAATAGCCCGATCACCATCATCTCAGCCTACAAAAGTCCTAGTAAACCTATGTGTCGCCTGGAACTAGCAACCATCTTCAGAAATAGAGAAAACTGTATAGTTGCAGGAGACCTTAATGCCAAACATCTAACATGGAACCTTTCAAACAACAATAGACAAGGAACTGTTCTATATCAATTCCTACAAAACTTGTCTACTCTCTTCACGTACCGGATCAACCCTCCAAATGTCATTTCACCGGTACCAAATCAATTCTAGATATCTGCCTCTCAAAAGGACTCAACTCAATAACCGCCGAAACCACTCCAGCCTTCTCTAGTGATCACTATCCAGTTCATTTTAAAGTTCAATTACAAGATTTTAACTCTCCACCTTTCAATAGCACTAAATTTACAAATTGGAACAAATTTCAAGATCAACTCGCTCTCATAACCCCAGACAACCCTCAAATTTCAACCACTCATGATATCGATGATGCGGCTGAGAACTTTACTACACTCTTTACAAGAGCGGTGGAATCATCCAGCACCACCAAAATCATTCACAACTATGTGTACACCATACTAGCCCCACTTCATGAAAAAATTAAAGAAAAAAAATAGAATACGTAAATTATGGCCAGAGTCCAGATATTCGCCCTACAAAACAGAATTCAATAAATTACAGAATGAAATCAAGGGAGAGTTAAAGAAATTCAAGAATCAAAAAATTGAATCTTTTCTAAAAACAACAGCCCCGGATGATAACTCCATCTACAAATTAGTCTCCAGAACCAATAACAAGATTACCAAAATCCGCTCCTCGGTCCCACAGGACTTCAATACAGTACAAAAGATAAGGCGAACCTAATTTTTCCTCCCTCCAGGCTCAATTCACCACCAACAGGACTCCTTGCAATGATTTTCACACAGGTCGAATCATCAGTTGTGTACAAGACTTCTTCATCCAACCTCCTGACAACTCCATCCCTCCACTCACAAGCCTTCAAGAAATCCAAGACATAATATTGAAGCTAAACAACAAAAAAGCTCCAGGTGAAGATTGCATAAAAAAATATTGCACTTAAAGCCCTGCCTATCAATGCAATAACGTACATCACTAAAATATACAACAAATGCCTCATCTTAAAATATTTTTCTCTTCCCTGGAAAAAAGCATTAATTACAATAATCCCAAAACCTGGATAGGATCACCAAATACCTTCGAACTATCGCCCAATCAGCCTAACAAATTCAGTGGGAAAAATCCTGGAAAAAATACTTCTCAAGATAATCGAAAATCATTGCAAGGAGAATCAAATCATCCCTAACTTTCAACACGGCTTCCGAGCTGAAACTTCAACCACTCATCAACTTCTTCGTGTTATAAATCTTATCATCGAAGGATTTAATACAAGAAGAATCACTGGAGGTATATTCCTAGATATTAGCAAAGCCTTTGATCACGTTTGGAATGAGGGTCTCCTGTACAAGATGATCAATCTCAAGTTCTCTACATATTTAATCCACATCATCAAAAACTATCTTGAAGACAGAACGTTCAAAGTCAAAATAGATCAAATTATATCAGAAAAGAGGCCAATATCCTCAGGAACGCCGCAAGGAGGGCATATCTCGCCCATATTATTTTCTATATTTACGAGTGATCTCCCCGGCATGGAAAATATCACCATATGCTTATTTGCGGATGATACGGCAATCCTTACCCAAGACAAAAAGCCCAATACAGTCAGAAAAAGACTAAAAAAATATCTTATTTCATATGAAAAATGGTTAGCCAAGTGGAAAATACAAGTCAACACGGAAAAATCACATGCAATACTCTTTAGAACAAGGATAACTCCACCTCTTCCACCCCTACAACTTCTAAACCGAACAATAGCCTGGACCAACCAAGTGCAGTACCTCGGCATCACTCTTGATAGAAAACTCAGCTATAACGTACACATAGAAAATCTAGAAAAAACATATTGGAAAAAATATTTCACATTCCACCCCCTCATCAATAGAAATAGCGTGCTATCCATCGACAACAAGCTCCTCATCTATAAAACCATCATACGACCTTTACTCCTTTACGCATGCAGCATTTGGGGCTGCACATCCAAAAGAAATATTATCAAGCTACAATCCATCCAAAACAAATCGCTAAGAAACAGCTGGCGCACCAAAAATTCTTAGCTCTCAATATACTTCATGAAGAACTGAACACCCCATTCATAGCAGAAGAGATTGTAAATCAAGCTAACAAATTCTACGAAAAAGTTATGAAACACAATAACCTCACAATAGAAGAGCAGAAAATTTATATTCAAGCTTCCGGAAGACACCTCTACCCCCACCAATCGATGTTTCGAGAAGAAAATACCTAATTTTTCTCATTTCAAGTAGTATTTCTTTCACTCTCACTTTCCCTGTATCACTATCACTTTCCTACCATCTCTCACCCCTACTCTCCTACTCCAACCACCCACTCCTACCCTCCAATGTCAGCCACCCCTCTCTTTCCCTACCATCAACCTTTCCTTCCCACTTTCCCCTCACACTCTCCACTTCTTTACTCCACTCCGTCTCAAGGGTCTATGCGAACGAATCGCCTTGCGTGCAGTCGCCTACACCCACCCCTCCCTACCTTAGGTACTCTCTCCTCCCTTCTCCCAGCTCGCCTCACTTCGATTGAGACCACTTCAGACTAGTCTCATTCATTCTACTGATTTCGCAGGAAATCAGTCACTGTAGTAATTTGTAAAATTTCATCATGTTGTTTACTCCTATAGATATATCACAATCTACAGAGAAAAAGTTTCTGGACCGAAACTGGCTCTCGAAAAAGAATATATTCCAGTTTCACTTAGTTCTGTGTGTGATGGGAAAGGCTTCGGATCTAAGCGACTTTGATAGAGAGCAGATTGTAATGGCTCGAAGGCTCGGAACAAGTATTTCCGAAACTGCACGACTCATGGGTTGTTCGCGTTCTACAGTTGTCGGTACTTATGCAAAGTGGATGAATTACGGTGAAACCAGCAGTAGACGACATGGTGTTGGACGTCCACACGCTATCAAAGAAAAAGGTCGTCGGAGACTGTCTCGCATGGTGAAGCAAAACCGGAGCCAGACAGTGGCTCATCTTACAGACCAATACAATGCAGGGCCAAGTAGAATAGTATTGGAGCACACTGTTAAGCGGACACTGTTAGATATGGGGCTACGCAGCAAACGTCCCACTCGTGTGCCTTTGCTGACCAAGTGTCATTACCAACTGCGCGTGCGCTGGGCCCGGGAACATTTCGACTGGTCCATGGATTAGTGGGAGAGAGTTGCCTGGTCAGATGAATCACGGTTTGTCATTCATCACGCCGATTGCCGTGTCAGGATACGCCGTCTTCCAGGCGAACAGTTGCTCCCTCAATGTACAGTAGGTCATACACAGGCCGGTGGTGGTGGTATTATGCTTTGGGGGACGTTCTCTTGAGCATCTCTGGGACCGTGGTTGTGGTAGAGCAGACCATGAATGCTACAGGGTATCTGAACATCATTACGGACCAGTTGCACCCTTACATGGCCTCTGTTTTTCCAGCTGGAAATGGAATGTTCCAACAGGACAACGCCCCATGTCACGAGGCTAAAATTGTGTTGGAGTGGTTCCAAGAACATGGTGCTGAATTCCAGTTAATGTCCTGGTCGCCTAACTCACCGGATCCCAATCCGATAGAACACATTTGGGATGTCATGGGACGGTAACTCAGAGTTCAAAGACCACCAATTCGCAATATCTCGAATTTGCGTGACCGTTGCTTAAACATCTGGTACAATCTGTCTCCTGTCATCTACCAAGGACTTGTGGCATCCATGCCAAGGCGGGTTGAAGCTGTGTTGCGCGCCAAAGGTGGACCAACTCGTTATTGACAGGTGGTCATAATGTTTTGGCTCTTGAGTGTATGTATGATTACTATAAAAAACATTAATGAGTCTTAGTGTTCGACAAAAACATTATAAGTATCTATAAAAACTGAGTTATCCTTGTAAACAAAACAATTTCGTTTTAATCTTAGCTTACTTGAAAATAATAATCTTGGTGATTAAATCTGACACTAATAATAATGACGAAAAAACATTAATGAGCTATTTATTTCTATCAAATTGTATAATACCTTCGACAAAAACATTACAATTATTTTTAAAAACTGAATTAGGATATTTGAATTATTATTTTATTAAACAAAACAATTATGTTTAAATCTTAGCTTACTTGAAAATAATATTATAGTATCTTGGTGATTGAATCTGAAAGAATATACATGTATGATTACTATGTAAACAAAAAAAAAACATTAATGAACTATTTATTTCTAATTGTATAATACCTTCGACAAAAAAAAAAACTTTATAAGTATTTTTAAAAAGAACTGAATTATTCTTGTAACCGAAACAATTTTGTTTAAATCTGAGCTTAGATGTGTTACTTGAAAAATAATAATATAGTATCTTGGTGATTAAATCTAACACTATGTGTGATTACTATGAAAACAAAATATATGTGGAGATAAAAATCTTTACTTTAGAACTCAAATAAAATCTATTTTAAGAGGGAGAAAAAAAAAGATTAGTTTTAATGCATAATATTTACATTCACAGTTATATCTTTTTGAGAAATATAACAAAGAATACTGAAAAAATCGTTTACAAAATTATATTCTAGTAAGTATTTTCTAATGACTTGATTTTTTTTAAAATTAGTCTTAGCCAATAAAAAATACCAACTAATTAATAAACGCTAAATTTTCAAATTACAAAAACATCAATTATTATGTGATATATTAATTAGTTTTTAACATGGAAAATGTTTTTTTTTAATGTTCCTATTTAAACATACATACTATCACATTTTTTTCCACGTTATGAAATATCTATGTAACTAAATGAAATATCTATCTAAACAAATATCTATCTTCATAACACGTTATGAAATATCTATCTAAACAAATATCTATCTTCATAACACGTTATAAAATATCTATCTAAATAAATAAAAATGCTTATTAAATTTTAAATCTATACATATTATTATACAATATATTAATTAGTTTTTTTTTTGTATAGGCGGTGATTCCACATCAGAACTAAGTTGGGAGAAGAGGTAAAACGCTTAGACAATAAGGAAGGGGATAGACTCGCACACTAAATTCGAAAATTTAGCTACAAACAGTAGCGTAACTAGCTCGCAGTGGATCCTGTTACAAAATTTCTTTGAGTTCCTTTTGTGGAAAATAAGTAAAAACACTAACATTAATAAAATATTTTTGAAAGTGGGAAAAACAAGTATACAAAAGGCATGTATGTAACTTAAAACTAATCCTTGCTGTTAAATAAATACTTTTTTTACTATTTTTCGGCAAACGTATTTGTTATAACATCTATAGTTAAAAACGATTTTAGTTTTCTCAATTTCTTCTGTTTCTATGGGCAATATTGACAAGTCCGATAGCTGTTCTTGTCCCATTGAAGTTCTAATATAATTTTTAATAAATTTAGTTTAGAAAAGCTTCTTTCAGCAGTTGTATCCGGAATTATTAAAAATAGTAATCATGCTGCTTATAACATCCGGAAAACTGAAGGCGATGCTGTTGAAATGTATGAATAATTTTGCGATCACCTTAATGGAAACAATTTTCTGAATTTCAGATTTCAAACAGCTTTCAAAGCAAATAATTGCTCGTAGATATATTTTATGTCTTCATCATATTTACAAAGCCTTTTTTGTGACTTTCTTTTTATTACTTCGTTTGAAAAGAATAAGGTTTTATCCAGTTGTAAGATTTCGAACAAATTACTCAGATTACAAAAGTTCTGAAATCTTCGTTGAGTTTCAGATATTAACACATCTAGATAACAATAATATACACTGAAGTAAATTTCGAATCTAAAATTCTCCGATCGTCAAATAATTCATAAAAAACGCTTCATTTTTATAAAAATAAGTGCCACACCTGACTGCTGAAAAAATTAAAAAATTTTGGCAAATTTGTAGCAATATTTTCATTCTTTTTTAATTTTTCTTTTAAAAGTGCCATTGAGGTAAGTTCTCTTTCATTCATATTTTCTCCTCTACTTGAAACTACTATTCGATAAAACTTAGCGACGTAACTGCCCCCTATCGAGATCGTCGAGAACCAATAGAATGGAAGGAGCATGTGGACAGCGCTTTAGGGTTCGTTCAGATTTCAGACATAATAATACAAAGCCACAAACTAAATTCTTTAATAGTTATTTCGATAGAACTGTGATATAATGTTTGTAATGCATTCTTTTGGGCCCTCCTGTCAATAAGACCATAGATAACATTTTACGATTTTTCGCTAATACATATTAGAGCCCATGTTTCTCGGGGGTTGTAGTAAAAAGGACATCAGTTGGCGAGAGAAAATTGTGGTAACCCTTCCTTTCTACAGGAGAAGGGTTGCGAGTGTATTCGAGGAGACACAGTCTAAACTCACGTGTGAGAGGTAGGGGCGAAACGAGCTCCGACGTATGTAAAAATAAATGTTTTTGTTATAGACCCGGGTTTGTCCTTATGCCTATATGAACACGAAATGAAAAGCATTGGAAATTAGATTGTGGAGAAAAACAGGCAAAAGCGTTTTAGTTTTAACCAAAGAATCAAAAAGGAGGAAAAACTGGTACCTGTCCTGTGTGGAACTAAAGGAGTACGGGAAATAGAATTTACGTGGAATGCATATTTTGGTCGAGAGGACCTGTTCTTATGAATTTAGAAAATGTCTTTTTCTGTTTTAAGAATGGAAAGAAGATTTACAATATGTTGCTGTAGAAATGGGTCTCAAGGACGTTTCCGGTATGACAGCACTGAGCTTAAAGAAAGCTATGATTGGTTCGGAAGATTTAGAGGAAGAGGATATCAGAGAACTATTCGCAGTTGCTAAAGAAAGAAGAAGAAAGTGGAAACAATAGCTAGAAGCAGAGAAGAAAAAAAAAAAGGAAAGTACAATGAAAAGCAGAAGAGTAAAAGTAAACAGAATAGTTAGAAGCAGACAAAAGAAGAGATATGGGATTTCTATTACAAAAAATGCGTATATCAATAGATAAAAGCTACTTAACTGAAAACAAATGCAGTATTAAGTTTCAAAAAGAAAAGAGAAAGAAAGAAGAAATACAAGCAAAGATACATATCCAAAGAGACGGAGAGAGGCTGTCGGAGATTCAACGAGAAGATGCATTGTATCAGATTGAATCGGAAAGAAAACAAGTACTAAGAAAAGAAAAGAAGTAGAAGGGAAAAGAAGAGAATTTCATACAGTTAGCTGAATTAGAAAAAGAAAATGAAGGTTAGTAAGAAATGTAGATCGAAACACAAACTGAGAAGAACAAAGCAAGGCTGTGGGAGATTCAACGAGGAGAAGCACTGCGTCAAGGAGAGTTTGGAAAATAACAAGTGCTGAGAAAAGAAGACAACTACCGAAAGAATAATTGAAATATTAAGAGCAAAAATTAACCAAACTTCAAAAGATCAACGAAAAACCTTCAAATGATCTTACAGGGGAAGATATTTCTATTGTAGAAAAAGAAGAATCTGAAGTAGAGAAGCAAATTATATATAAGTCAAGCGAAGATGATATGTCTAATTTACCAAATCAACTAGAAAACCTAAGAAAGGAAACAAGTGTATAAAATGAAGAGAAATAAGAAATGCATCAAACAGAATTGAGAAGACGGAAATAATTGAGAAAATTGTAAGAGATACTTCAAGAACGGCTTGAAAGTAGAAGAAAGCAGAAAACAATGGAAGAGAAATTTCGAGTTAAAATAAGTAATTGCGAAGAAAATCCTAATAAAAAGAACAGAAAACATATAGAAGAATTGAAGTTGAAATATGTGATCAGTGAATAAGACCTAAGAAAACAAAGGAGAAGCAGGGAAAATGAAAAGCCACAACGGCTCGAAAATGATTTGAAGTATTTGAGATGGATGTGTGAAAAGGAGGACGTATAGATCAACTCATCTAATTATGTAAAAGGTCGGAAGAAAAGGACTTTAAGCAAACCCCGTCCCAGGAAATATAAGATGTCCTGCTTACCAAAGAAAGACGGCAAATTCTACCACAAAAAGAGAGTAACAGTAAAAATCGTAAACTCTGCAGAACAGTTTTTCATCCCGCTGAATACAGAGCATCTAAAAGGTTGAAGTTAGACAGTCACTTTTCAACTCGGGTGAGATAATCAAGTTGTACGCCACATACAAACCATTAGCGGACATTCAAATTCCTTGGGTGTGATAAGATCGAAGGCAAAGATCAAATATTCTTCCATCTTCATTTTGGTACGATAGAAAAGAAACCCGTGGATACCTCCTCAATGGATTAAAGTAAACAATAATCGTGATGGGACGCAAAGGACTATCTGTGACATTTCACACAGCTGCGAGGAAATGACTTCAGGAGATCGAAAACGCGAGTCAGGAGTTTTTTTATTGTTATTTTTCTCAAAGACTACAAAATATGGAAAAAACATAAACTCTAGGGCTCTTCTTTTATAGACTTTTGAACTTTAAGATTACTACGTAAATAGTTTGTGGAGGTTATCGAATGATTTTTTTGCTGTTATGATAATGGATTTTTTTAGTATTCTAAGGATGTTACTAATCATTGTTATGCAATATTAGAATAATGTAAAATCTGAGAGTTTAAAGAATTTTTAATTTCGTTTGTTTGGAGAATTATTGAAAGTGATGATTTTAAAGAGTATTTTAGTGATTAAATATCGGTATAAGGATAAATAATCTTAAATATATCAGCAAGTTTAAATATAGTTCTTAGAAATGTCTACATTATAGTATTATGACAACAAATATTTTTTAAATGTTTTGAAAAAATTATATCTAGAATTGAATACGTGAGAGTGTATAAGTATTTTTAAATGTTTGATAAAATTAGCATTTTAATAAGTGAGAGAATTAATATTTTAAACCGTAGAATAACTAATATTTAATGAAGTCTTCAATAACAATCGTTTCTTTATACACTGGTGTGCAAAACTTGAGCAACAGGGTTTTTTTTTGTCATAACTCCACGAGCAATCATCTGAGAGACATGAAATTCAGAAATGAAAGATAGAGTTCTGTGCTTAAACGTTGAAGAAAGCACAGTTGCGCAAAAATGAATACAATACATATAATATGGAATCAAACAAAAAAGACTATTGAACTCATAGTATCGTTACATATGATTGTCTGTCCTAGAGGAAGAACAACAAGCAGGTGTTCCTAAGTATGAGATATGCCCTCCCCTTACTGTAATGGTTGTTTCGCAACGTCTCTCCATACTCAGCACCAGATTGTCCAACAGTTCTTGAGATAAGAGTGCCCATTCCTCAATCAGCATCTGTTTCAGTTGTTGGATGTTCCCCGGAGGATGTAATCGTGCCGCAAGGCGTCTCTCCAAAGCTTTCCACGTCTGTTCTACGAGATTTAAATCAGGGGAGAACGATGGCCAATCCATTCGAGTGATATCTTCACTTTCCAATAGCTACTGAACATCATCAGTGCAGCCGTGCACTGTGATTCATAAAAAAAAAAAAGTTTGATCCAATAGTACTTCGGAAGAGACGCAAATGGGGAAGTAACACCTCCTTACAATAACGATCTGCGGTTATAAAACCTCTGTCGAAAACGTGAAGCTCAGTACGCCTGTTCAGCATAATGTCTTCCCTGACGACAACTCCAGATCCACCATAACGGTCGCTTTCCGTGATGTTACCGTGTCTCGTCTCTCTCCAAATCAATTGGTGGTGAGTTCACTTGTGGTACTGAAACGATTCTCATCCGAAAAGAGGACACGACTCCATTGATGAGATGTCCAGTTTTTGTGCTCCTTACAACACTCTAAAAAATGCCGCCGATGGCCAACTTTCAAAGGGATCCAGCGTTCAGGACGGTGCGTGAATTGGCCACCTTTGTTAAGGCGTCTGACCACTGTAAACCGCAACACTTGTCGCCCTGTTACTGTACACAGTTGCTGAGCTATGGCGCTTGCTGACTGGTATCGGGTCTGTTCGCCTGTATGGAGATATATCGGTCATCCATGCATTTGTTCTCTTAGGGAGGCCACCAACAACCTTTCTACCAGCTGTACCTATGGTTTGGAAGGCTTTCCAAGCACATATATAACGACACTTTTGTAGATTCCGAACTGGTCAAACTACACCCCTCCTCCAACTTTCCAATCATTTTTCCACGTGTGAAGTCATCCAGGTGATTTCTTCCACCCATTTTTCACAAAAGAACTCACTTACTGCGAAAGTCTTTAATCGTGCCTCCGTTTTTCCTTTTGTTGTAGTCTTGAGCTACGCTCGCCGACCGAACGCGTTTTGAGTACTCTCACATCCCCTATAATGTTTTGTTCCTGACATTTGCATACGCATCCCTTTTCTACTGAATTGCGTATTCATTGTACTGATCGCAATAACCTCTTTTCTGTAACTTCATGGCTATCTGCCTAAAATTTACATTGTTGCTTAAATTTTGCATACCATTGTGTAGAAGAGGATATATATATATATATATAACTACAGAAATGGGGTACATGGCTCGTTTTATAGATGTCTAGGGGTTTTCTGGATTCAATAACAAAACGGATTTTTAAAAGAGGAGATTTAATTAAACCATATATTATTGTATAGCATTTACTAAGTTAAAACAGAACTTATTGATTATACAATTAAATAACTATCAGATCGCACGTCTTTCTCTGTTGGTCGCACTCTTCCGTCTAGCTTGCGCTAGCCGTGCTTGCTTCTCTCTTGCTTGCACCTCGAAAGACTGGTGTTGGAAGGCGTGTCAAAATGTAAAAATCCTACACACACACACACACATATATATATATATATATATATGTGTGTGTGTGTGTGTGTGTGTGTGTAGTGGAATTATGGATAAAAAGCTTAGTGAAATAGATGTATAAGAGTAATAATTATGCAAAAAGAAAATCCGAATTAACTTTAACGATGTA